>VSMD01042643.1:0-21158 GCA_008750895.1 Mirza zaza
CAATTAATTTCTTTCTATTTATAGTAGAGATGGGGTCTCGCTCTTGCTCAGGCTGGTCTCGAACTCCTGAGCTCAAATGATCTGCCCACCTCGGCCTCCCAGAGAGCTAGGATTACAGGCTTGAGCCACCGCGCCCGGCCCTCAATACATTTTTAAAGAGCTCTTTTGGCCGGGTGTGATGGCTCATGCCTGTAATCCTAGTACTCTAGGAGGCTGAGGTGGGAGGACAGCTTGAGCTCAGGAGTGGAGACCAGCCTGAGCAAGAGTGAGACCTCATCTCTATTAAAATCAGAAGAGTTAGCCAGGTATTGGGCATTGTGGCACAAGCCTGTAGTCCCAGCTACTAGGGAGGCAGAGGCAGGAGGATCATTTGAGCCCAGGAGTTTGAGATCGTAGTAAGCAACAATGACGCCACTGCACTCTGCCTAGGACACCAGAGAGACTCTGTCTCAAAAACAAAAAAATAAAAAGAACTTTTCTAAGATGAAATAGCATATTCCTCCTAAAGTGATTTAGATAGTCACCAAACCAAGGGTACTAAATATTCTTAACACTTTAAATCCCTTTTATAAATTACAAGAAAAACAGCTTTTAGAAATAAATTTATTCTAAACATTAGCCCATTTAGTTGTTTTTATCAAAGTTTAGTATTATGGGATCATGTCCTGTCTTCTTCACAAATGTAAGAAAGTCTTCAGGGCTCAATCCCATGGTTGCAGCATTGGTCATTGGATGAAAGTATACTTTTTCATGTCCACCTTCCAGAAAAGCAGAATCCAGTACAAATTTCACATCTCCATCATCACAGAAGAGTGCCAATGGTGTGGCACAGCCTTGACCAACTTTTAGTTTTTCTAGCATGGATGTTTCATCAGCAAACCGAAGATTTCCACTCCCAACACCTAACTGCTTTGCAAGCTCGTTTAAATTAATTTGTCTATCATGAAGAACTGTCACCAGCCAATAGCTTTTTTTCTTTTTATCTTTAAGAAATAAGTTCTTACTATGTGCTCCTTTCAAATGTTGGATATGTGGCATCATTTCTTCAACTGTAAATACCTATAAAATATCACATAATGAGAAGTGTAAGAATAAACATGCATGTACATACCTGCACACAGAAACACAAACTTACATGTATTTGCTTGCTGGCTTTAAAAGGGAGTAAGTACTCATTGCCCTGAATTTTACTGGTAGAAACCTATCTCCAGCCCATTACCAAATAATTATTTTTAGTTTTTTGGTTTTTTAGTTTGTTTTTTGAGACAGTCTTGCTCTATCACCCAGGCTGGAGTGTAGTGATCGATCATACCTCACTGCAACCTCAAACTCCAGGGTCCATCCTCCTGCCTCAGCCTCCCAAGTAGCTAGGACTACAGGTGCTCACCACCATGCCCAGCTAATTTTTTTAAATTATTTTTTGTAGGTACAGGGTCTTGCTGTGTTGCCCAGGCTGGTCTTGAACTCCTGGCCTCAAGTGATTCTCTTGCCTCGGCCTCCCAAAGTGCTGGGGTTACAGATGTGAGCCATCACGCTAGGCCCAAATAATAAGCTCTTGCCATCTCAGTTTCTCACTTAAGAACCTCAGATAGTTTCTGTTAGGCCAGTCTTCTATTCCAATATGCTGGCCAAGCCCTCACATTCCTAAGAAACTTGTGTTTATTTTTAACCTTAAAATTTTGGTGCTGAATGTTTACAGCAGCCCTAGACTCCTATTCCTTAGCATTCCATTACATCCAGACCATGTGACAACCACCACTCTACAAATATGTAACCGTAGGGAGGGTGAGAGGGCAGGGAATAAAACCCTGGACTAACAGAGACAGAACATCAGAAAAACAGGCAATATGCACCGGTAGAGAAGGTGGAGAGAGCATATGACTATATGGGAGGGAGAAAAGAGAAAATGATACAGTTTTGATACTGTTTGAAAAGTGAAGAATACTAAACTTCTAATGTATTTCTCTATTCTGAATATCACCATAATTTAGCCATTATAAACTGTCACTGAACCCTTTGGTAAACTTTATGTCCCTGCACCACTGACACATTGGTTCTGTGAAATATTTGCAATACACTAAACCATGTTAAAATTTATTAAAAATACAGGGGTGAATACATTTGTAACCACTTTTTGGGGTGATGGTGACTTCTACCATGCTGCAAAAGGTTAGTTTTGACTCCTGATCAAACTGACCAAATAGTAAAATATCAAATTTGAACCTTGGTGTCCTGCTGTATGTAAGGTGCCTGATACTCTTTGGTAACTTACGTACGCATAAAGTGGACAAGCTGACCAACACCCCTGACTCATTTAAGATGCACAAGTTCTCCATATGTTGCACTAGTTCTCAACATGAGATGTGATCAAATCATTCCCAGGAGTTAAAGTTTCCTTGCAGTAGCCTCATAGTCCCAACAAGGGAGGACTGGGCTGTCCCTGTCAGGTCCCTTCTGCTCTCTCAGACCCGGGAAATGCTCTTGTAGCTTCGTTTCTACGGTGCATTACCCCTGAAACACCTGGTTTTTGCTGCCTCGCCTGATGTACGCTGCAACGCAGACCACCACTCGGACCAGGGCTGTCCCGGTGGTCACTCTTAGAACCGGAACCTCACCTCGGGGTGCTCCACGACCTCCGCGCGAATGGCCAGGGCACGGAGCCGCTGCTCGAGCGCCGCCCGCAATTCTGCGCCCGCCATGCTGCTGCTGTGGTGCCACGTAGCGTAAGAGTGGGCGCGGCCTCCTGCGGCCGTGCGCCCCAAGCCTGAGGCGGAAGTGCCTGCCCGGTCCCCCGCCGGCGCCGGAAGTTCACTGCGCCGCAAGCCAAACGCACCGCCTTCAGGAGGCGGGACGCGCCTTTCTCAGGTCTCACCTGGCGCGTCGCTTGGTGCCATTCCCGGAGGGAGGGGGATTGGGGCTGGCGAAGACGTGCAGGGCCCTTGTCTGGCGCCCCACCAGAGCGAGGCGCCGGCGTTCTCACAGCCCTCCCTGACCCCACTTCAAGTTTCCTAGATCAGCGTCTCTTCCGTATAAACAAACAATCAAACCCGCGTAGCAGCGTGCCAGCTTAGTGTGGACAGGGCCACGGCCCTTATCGTTCTGAAGCTTTTTGACTTTAATTTGTAAATTATGATTTTACATTTTACCTTTTCAGACAGTTTTTGTTATCAATCCAGGAGTAATTGGCTGTGCCAACCATGACTCACCTTTTCCGAGGTAGTTTGACTACCTCTTGGTAGTTTTCATCTATCCTAGGAAAGAAACACTCCCTACTTGAGTAAGGCCTGGAATTCAGAGGTTATAAGGTTTCACTTAAGAATTTAGATTAAGGCTCGAATCTGAGCTAAAACATCCATAACCCAGGGACGTTTAACCTCAGTGTTGATGAGTTTGGGTCATTTTTGGAGTGAAGATTGACGGGCTGGAGAAGGAGCCTCTTAGGAAGACATAGCAGAAGTTTCTGAGTCCTTACCAGCAGGCAGCCTTGGAGGCAGCTGCAGAAGAGGAATTCTGAGTCAACAGTTTCACCCAGAATTGGCCCCACCTCTTAACCACTTTGGCGTGGCGCTCACCAGCCACGAGACCTTGCCCACAGCCGGCACTCACCGTCCACACGGTAGTTGGTGCTGTGCATTGACGATGAATGGGTTTTGCTTTTGTGTGATGGCGAAAGCTTTAAAGCACTGAAAGCTTGTTTTGCTTTACTGGCAGCTTTACTTGTAATGTAAATCAGAATAGGTAACATACATATATGTTTTCATTATGTTATTTTTAAATGTTCACAATTTTATTTTGATAAATGAAAAATTAGAAAAGTCATATCACGGCTGTCGGCTAGAGTTGACGGTCAGCTGTGCGCGTTCATCTGTGGCTACCGACTGTAGTGGACGCTCTTACAGATTAAACTATTAAACCACGCTTCCCTTCAAAGATTCCATTCAATTCTTTGATCTCTGATTTTAGAACCAATAACAGGCCACTTCCCATGGCCTCCTAAATTAAGATCAACAACAAAGCAACATACCACATTACAGAGTGTTTAGAAAACAGGGAGAGTATCACTCAGAATCTCATAGTGTTCCTGCAAAATTGCCATTTTCGTGTATCTTTCCAGTCTTGTTTCTTTTATTCTTGATATTTTGGCTATACATAATTAGTTTTTCAGATGGTTGAAGTGCTCCTACATACACAATTTTGTATCCTGTTTTTTTTTTTTTAACTTAGAATTTTCCTTTGATACGATTGTCTGCCACTTTTTCAAAGAAAGAAAACGAAAAAAAATAAGAAAAAATAGTTTAAAAAATAAAAAGTAAAAAAAAAAGAATTTTTCTGTTGCTACAATGTCTTTCTATTTTACTAAAGATATATCTGTAGCTGGATCATAATTTCTTAATTGTTTACATATTGGTGGATATCCTTGTTGTTAATGAATCATGATATTTTAAGTTGCTTTACAAAATAATTATAATTTATAATTTATTAGTAATGTATGAATTAATCCATTTTAGTATATTTTTGCCAAAATTTGCAGAATACTTTTTTGTGTGTGTGCTATCTGCTCAATTTTCCCTAAACATAAAATTGCTCTAAAAACTAAAGGCTACTCAGGAGTTCAAGACTAACCTGGTCAACATACTGAGACCCTGTCTCTACAAGAAATTAAAAATTAGCCTGCCTTGGTGGCAGGTACCTGTAGACCCAGCTATTCCAGAAGCAGAGGCAAGAAGATTGCTGGAGCCCAGGAGTTCAAGGTTCCAGTAAGCTGTGATCTCACCACTGCACTCCAGCCTGGGTGACAGAAGGAGACCGGGTCTCTTTAAAATAAATTAAAAAATAGGCCGGGCGCGGTGGCTCAAGTCTGTAATCCTAGCTCTCTGGGAGGCCGAGGTGGGCGGATCATTTGAGCTCAGGAGCTTGAGACCAGCCTGAGCAAGAGCGAGACCCCATCTCTACTATAAATAGAAAGATATTAATTGGCCAACTAATATATATAGAAAAAAATTAGCTGGGCATGGTGGTGCATGCCTGTAGTCCCAGCTACTTGGGAGGCTGAGGCAGCAGGATTGCTTGAGCCCAGGAGTTTGAGGTTGCTGTGAGCTAGGCTGACACCACGGCACTCACTCTAGCCCGGGCAATAAAGTGAGACTGTCTCAAATAAATAAATAAATAAATAAAAATAAAGGCTATTGAAAAAAAGTGAGAGAGAATTATCACCTTTACCATGCAGGAATCCCTTCCTGAACATTTCTGTCAGGTTGCTATGAGAAATTATAAGATTTTAGAAATAAGATGTTCTTAAATTTTATCTTATCCAAAACTTTCATTTCATAGATAAAGAAACTGAAGACCATATAGAGGAAGAGTCTTGCCCCAAATCACACAGCTATTTAGTTTTCAAAGCCAAGATCAGAACTTTCTATTCAAGACAGTGCTGTTTGTACCACCCCACAGTGCTTTGTCTATTTTCCACGTTTGGAATTCTCCTATGATTGTTTTTCCTTAAAATGGGGTTGACTAGCCCAGTTTTAAAATAATGAGGAATGTTCCTTCTAAAGAGAAGAACTTCCTAGCTGGTTCTTGCCTCCCTCTTCCTGAAGGCCTACACTCTCCTTTTAAAAGACGGAGCTGACATTCTGCCCATTACAGATTCTGGGGGCCTATCTAGACCTGTGGGGACATCCATAACTGGTGAAAACCTCTGGCTCAGGGCATGGGTAATATATGTAACCTTAACATTTGTACCCCCATAATATGCTGAAATAAAAAAAACTCTGGCTCTTTGGTTGACTGGGCCAAATGCAGAAATGTCCTGTGGGTAAGGCTCATGTGCTGTCACTTTAAAATGCTGCTAGCCGGATAATCAGGCCAGTGAGAACCTATGCAATGTGTCACACCCGTTTTATTCTTTGGCCAAAACTATTATCCCATTAGACAGATGGGAGGCTAATAAAACAAATGCCTGAGAGATGAGATTTCAGGGTCCCCATGCTGATGGACTTATTTGGTCAAAATGATTTTTATGATTTAAGGAGTTTTGGTCCCTGTCTTTAAGGAGATTACAATTTAAAATCACGCCCCTAACTGTAACATGTCCCCCGTTGTGCCTCAGTGTTCTGGTAGGTAAAACTAGAATGGTCTTTAGGGCTTCACTCAGCTCTGATGTTCTAGAATTTTACCTGTCTTATGCAACAGCCATATAGCAAATGCGGCGAGTCAGTCTTACCTCTTGCCCCAGTCCTTCACCATCCACATCCCAGAATACATATTTTTTAATTTGCAAATTTAACAGACAAATTTAATGTACCTTGTTTAATGTGTATTTCTCTGATTAGCAGTGCCTGGACATTTTTCCATGTTTATTATTTTATTTCCTCATTTGTGAATTAGCTTTGTTCATGTCTTAGCCCATTTACCACCGAGTGAATATTAATGGCTTTCACATTTATATACATGAGTTCTTCATATAATGAAGTTATGTGCCTTTATTGTCATAAATCCTGTAAATAGTTTTTCTTTTTTTTTAGTTTGGTTTTATTTACAAAAGTTACCCATTTTTAAGTAACCAAATGTCATTCTTCCTTTTTTTAAGTTATTCTGATCTATGTTAACCTCCAGCAGTAGTGTATTCAATCTATTTTTTCCTTGGGAAATTTAATTCATTGATTTATTTACTATTTAATTCGGCATATAAGTTATGGTAGACTCAAGTTTTTCAGTAGATTTTCCTCTAAAAATGAAATTAAAATATCAAAGATGATCCCTTTGAAAAAATAGAATATCTCAAGTCATTATTCTTTTTTTTTTTTTTTTTGAGACAGAGTCTCACTTTGTTGCCCAGGCTAGAGTGAGTGCCATGGCGTCAGCCTAGCTCACAGCAACCTCAAACTCCTGGGCTTAAGCGATCCTACTCCCTCAGCCTCCCAAGTAGCTGGGACTACAGGCATGCACCACCATGCCCGGCTAATTTTTTGTATATATATTTTTAGTTGGTCAATTAATTTCTTTCTATTTTTTTAGTAGAGACGGGGTCTCGCTCAGGCTGGTTCCGAACTCCTGAGCAATCTGCCCGCCTTGGCCTCACAGAGTGCTAGGATTACAGACGTGAGCCACCACGCCTGGCCCATTATTCTTAAATGTTGGAATCTTTCAAGAATACCCAAATCCAACTATGGTGACCTAAGAATAAACAGGGGAAAGAAGAATTGGAATTTAATTGTAACTAAGAAAATGTAAATTATGCCTAAAAGTAGGAAAACATTTACCAAGGATAGGGTCTCCATGATAGCAACCAAAGAACATACAAAGGACAAACTGGCAGTGATATTCATCACATTGTCCAGGAAATAGGGTGTTCTGACCTAGAAATCTCTTTGGAAATGAACTGCCACCATCAGTTACATAAGCTATGAATCCCTCTTCCCTCCACCCCCATAACTAATCCATCACAGTCAGATTCTCAAATCTTCCATTTCTCATCACCTCCATCACCCTACCCCAAACTATTATCATTTTCCCCCATGGTCTACACTAACAGTCTCTTAATTTTAGCCTACCTGTGATTGAATGGCCAAGTACCCTGTACTGAAAGTTTTACAGCCTAAAACAGCTAAGTCTGCCTATCATGAAAAAACTTTATATCACTGTTCAAAAACTACTGTCCTAACTCAGGTTTAATGTAATATTTATTTATCAAACATATGTGAACATTATATTAAAAACAAAAGTGTACCGGGTAACCCTAATGCTAAAAAGAAACAAATAAACAAAAAAGTGCTATCCTTGGCAGGATCCTTTGTCCTCAAAGCAAATACAATCTCAGATTTACATGGAAAACAACAACATGAAACAGGTTAAATTCAAAATTATGAAGAGTGAATTTGAAGTAATAATTACCTAATCACAGGTCTTGAGTGTAAAATCTCATGATTCTAGGAGAGGGGTAGCATCTGATAAATGCAGGTTGCCAAATTATTTAACCAACAAGAAAAGGCGTAAATTGATGAGAAGGCTTGTGGCACTTCCACAAGAACACATTGAGGGAAAGACTGCTGTTATTGTTAGAAAGAGTGTGGAACTTGTCAGATAAGGACAGACTCTGGAAAGGAGAATTGAAAGATGGAGTTATACCTGGGTCCATGATAAGGGACTCTCATCTATGTCTACTTAAAGTGAGGAAACAGGTACAATTGTAGCCTACCTGCCAAAGGAAATAAAAAGGCAAAAATTTTAAGATATTTATCAACACCAAGGGAAGTGGGCATCATTGCATTTATTAGGTAAGGAATGTTAGAAATCCCCATTATTGGATGAAACAAAGGGCAATTCTAGAACAGGTAAGTTGAAAGCCATGCTAAGAAGCTATATGCATACCCAAAGCAGCAAGGGAGATAATAGAAAACAAAATGCTGGCCGGCACGGTGGCTCACTCCTGTAATCCTAGCACTCTGGGAGGCCGAGGCGGGCGGATTGCTAGAGGTCAGGAGTTCGAAACCAGCCTGAGCAAGAGCGAGACCCCATCTCCACTATAAATAGGAAGAAATTAATTGGCCAACTAATATATATAGAAAAAATTAGCCGGGCATGGTGGCACATGCCTGTAGTCCCAGTTTCTTGGGAGGCTGAGGCAGGAGGATCCCTCGAGCCTAGGAGTTTGAGCTAGGCTGTGAGCTAGGCTGATGCCATGGCACTCTAGCTTGGGCAACACAGTGAGACTCTGTCTCAAAAAAAAAAAAGAAAACAAAATGCTTGCTGCAATCTGTGTCTCTTCAACAAATCTTTGGAGCCTCTCTATGTACCAGGTACATATGGTACATCTATGTGTGCCATGCTTTAAAAGTATAGTTTCTGGCTGGGCAAGGTGGCTCATGCCTATAATCCCAGCATTCTGGGAGGCCAAGGCTGGAGGATCATTTAAGGCCTAGAGTTCCAGGAGAGCAACATAGACCCCATCCCTACAAAAAATAAAAAGAATTATCTGGGTGTGGTAGTGAGCACCTGTAGCTCCAGCTACTCAGGAGGCTGAGGTAAGAGGATCACTTGAGCCCAGAAGTTTAAGGTTGCAGTGAGCTAGGCTGACGCCATGGCACTCTACCTCAGGTGACAGAGTGAGACTCTGACTCAAAATTAAAAATTAAAAAAAAAAAAAAAGGATCAATCGCTCATGAGTTTGGTTAGCTTGAGATGCTTTTCAGGGCATCTCTATGTGTGCTCATAATTGATGCTATGTGTCTACAGAACAGAGCCCCAGAACCTAGAAGGCAGTGACCACACACTAAGCTCTCAACATCAGGGAGCAGAATGTCTAGACAGCCAGCTGGTCCTCTTAGATAGTATCTCTGTATTTTGTTTTGTGCTGTTTTCAAACTACGAAGAAAGGTGAGACTTTTATTCTTTAGGCCTTTATTATCAACATGGCCCAAAATCCTGTAAGAGGAAGGACAGATATCCTAAGGCCAATGTATGATTCTTAACTGTCTAACACTGGTTACATTTCTTTCAAAAGTACCTCTACTCAAGCAGAAAACTGTCTGCACACACCATTTTAAATATTGTGCTCATTTGCAGAAATGATTTCTCATTTATATACCTATACCTACAATAATGGCTTCAAAGGCAATTTTAGAACATGGAAGTACAATTTTTTAGAAGTACCAAAAATGAAGTTTATATATATTCTTTTATATTATCTGAGTTCTCCTTTTATTCCCTACTAGGACAGTTTCATTGGCATATATCATCTGAGTTCAAAAATTTTACTGATATTTTCATAATTATTCCAAAGTTTAATAAGTCATTATTCTTATGATGTTGAATTTAGATTGTCCATACATTTTTTTCAGAGACCATTTTTCTTTTTGCTTAGCATGTCATACCCTAAGAAATAAAAATGTGCCACAAAACCTCTCTCAAGTTTCAGTGGCCAGTTTCTAACACTCTGTACAAAATAGACTCTGTGAAACTGCTGTACAAAATATTAAATATAATATTTAATATGTAAACTATTAAATATATTTATTTATAAAATTATTTATATGCCTAGTATATAATTGGCAGTGTAAAAATGATAGTTTTGATTATAACTATTACTGACACATTCCAATTTATCTCTGAATAACATTAATGGGGAAAAAGATTAAATATTTCTCTGCTGCATTGAGACAACATTTTGCAATCTTTTAAGTCTGCATTACCATGCCCATGAGGCCTCCCAAGTACATCAAACTAGATCACACATATGGGCATGTCCAACAATCATGAAATAGGAAAGGACATTTAAAAAGCTAAAGATTAAAACAGAAAAATAAACTAAGCAGGAAAATAGTCATTTATGGAAGAGTCATGTACTGTAATGATCAAAATGACATATGGAATACACTGAGTGCCTACTTCACACATTAAAAAGATGTAACTGTGTAAGAAGAAATCAATGCAGTATAATTTGATGGGATTCAAGAGTAAACTCACAGAAAAGTTTTGTGTAATGAAGCTGCCAGTGGTAAAGAGGCAACTATCTCATTGCCGATGAAGAGCCAATGCTGAATATCATTAAAACTTTTTTTTTTTTTGAGACAGAGTCTCATTCTGTTGCCCGGGCTAGAGTGCCATGGTGTCAGCCTAGCTCACAGCAACCTCAAACTCCTGGGCTCAAGCAATCCTACTGCCTCAGCCTCCTGAGTAGCTGGGACTACAGGTGTGTGCCACCACACCCAGCTAATTTTTCTATTTTTAGTAGAGATGCGGTCTCACTCTTGCTCAGGCTGGTCTCGAACTCCTGAGTTCAAGCAATACCTCAGCCCCCAAGAGTACTAGGATTACAGGTGTGAGCCACTGCGTCCGGCCTCATTAAAACTTGTATTGGAGGTTTTATTAGACATTACTAGAGGTTAATGTATGTTTTCCACCTGGAATTTAAAATACAATTCTCTTATTAGTGTTTTCCTTAGGGAGAATTGTTTGAACAGTAGCTGCAATACTAATGGAAACATAAGGATTTACTGTATATCATGGAGTATATAGGTTGATAACAAATTAAAGCTTAAAAAATGCTTATATTCATATGTTGCAAAGGTAAAATATCAAAGCTGGATGGGACCCTTAAGATTTTTTTTTTTTTTTTTTTGAGACAGAGTCTCACTTTGTTGCCCAGGCTAGAGTAAGTGCTGTGGCATCAGCCTAGCTCACAGCAACCTCAATCTCCTGGGCTCAAGTGATCCTCCTCCCTCAGCCTCACGAGTAGCTAGGACTACAGGCATGTGCCACCATGCCCGGCTAATTGTTTTTTGTATATCTATTTTTAGTTGGTCAATTAATTTCTTTCTATTTTTAGTAGAGACGCGGTCTCACTCAGGCTGGTTTCTAACTCCTGACCTTGAGCAATCCACCCGCCTTGGCCTCCCAGAGTGCTTACACGTGTGAGCCACCATACCCGGCCAGGACCCTGAAGATTTTTAATTCAACTTCTTTGAATATGAAAGTGATTAAGAGAGAGTCTTGGAATCATACAGACTTGAATTTAGTTCCCTCAACAATCACTAGGGATGTGACCTGGCGAGTTACTTAACTTCTCCAAGCATAATGCATCCCCTCTGGTTTGTTGGCAGAATTGACTTAGATGATGATTATAAAATATTTAAAACAATGCTTGACCCTTAGTAAACATCAAATGAATGGTAGCTATCATTTCCATTAAGGTTTAGTGATTTCCTTTGAAACTACACATTGAAAATAAATTGACCTTACCAAAATTTAACCTTTAGAGGCCTCCTTTGGAGAGGTGGGGCTGCTGGCCTAGGGGGAATAATTTGACCTCTAGATTGCCAATTACTCACTAGGAGGTTATCGAATCAGAGTCAATGAAACCAAACCATCAGTGAGCCCCAAACCTGCTAATATGCTAAGAATAACTGCTGTACAAAATATTGAATAAAATAATTTATGTGCCTAGTACATAATTGGCAGTGAAAAATGATAGTTATGATTATTACTGATAATTTTAGAATGCCATGATTCAGGCCTTCAAGAGTTTTCTAGTTCTAAATTCTTGGCACTATTTCTCTAGCGATTTATATTACAAGGCTTTTGCTTTATTTTATAAAGCCAACAAGTGACAGTTGAGACAGAAAACATAACTAACATAAATCTTGCAATTTTGATCTGCTTTCCTGAAGCCCTGATCAACTTCTCTTTGGGAGAAGCTTAATGCCTGTGTTGTTCCTTTTGGTTTCCTTATTTTCTAGGAAACAAGCCCAGGAGAGATGGCTGTTGCTCTTTCTAGTACTGTCTTGCCCTTGCCCCTCTTGCAGAAGGCACCACTTACCCCTAATTATCACCAAGAACTATAGTTGGTCTAGGTATTGAAAAGATCTATCCCCTTAAGGGAGCTTTCAGCCAAGACACAGAAAGGCAAGAAAAAAGTTGGTAGAGGGAGCAAGGTGAGAGGCAGAAATAGGACTAGATAGGGAAGAGATGGCTGCAATACAGCTGCTTTTCTATTTCCTTTTTCTTTTCATACTGTTCTTCAGATTCAAGTTTGCTCACTGGGTGTTTTATGACCTATCATTTAATACATTTCTGAGAAATGGCTTCTCACCAAGAAGATGGCAATATGAAACATATTTGAGGGTGAACTGACTCCTCCTGTGTTCAAACATAGTATGTCCCATGGTTAACATGATCAGACTTTTAGGTTAACAAAGGACATGAGATGAAGTGGGAATAGGAGCTTTCCTTACCCCACCCCTTCCTTAATAATTCAGTCCTAAAGCCACTGGGGGAAGAGCAACACTAGCATCCACAGATGTAGGGAATGAGTATGGGGGCTCCAGTGGCTCTACATGGGGTATAATTTTAGATTACAGAAGAGTTGCAAAGATAGTGGACAGAGGTCCTAAATGCCCTTCACTCATTTTCTCCTACTGTTAACATCTTACATCAAAGCACAGTGAGAAGGATATTCCCTTGAAGGGGTGGACTGGCCTTGGAGTCCATGCTGGAAAAAGAAGGGCATGAGCACAGGGTAGGGGGAGATGCCCAGATTGGAGATTGCTTTCATACAGAGGACTTGATTAAATAAATATATTAAGCCTGAGAAGAGTCAAGTTTCTTACTGTCAGAAATGACAGTTTATGAGGCTGGGCACAGTGACTCATGTCTGTAATCCCAGTACTTTGGGAGGATGAAGTGGGAGGATCACTTGAGTCCAAGAGTTTGAAACCAGTCTGGGCAACATAACGAGACCCCATCTCTACAAAAAAACTAAAAAAGAAAAATTAGCTGGGCATGGTGGTGCACGCCTATTGTCTTAGCTAGTGGGTAAGCTGAGGTAGGATTGCTTTAGCCCAGAAGTTTGAGGTTGCAATTAGCTATGATGCCACTGCACTCTAGCCTGGGGAACAGAGTGAGCCACCATGTCCAGCCAGGAATTTATTCTACAGAAAGAACTAGATAGGCATGCAAAAATGTATGCCCAAGGATGTTGACTACAACATTGTTTATAATTTAAATACTGGAAATGATCTATTTGTCTGTCTATGAGTTAAGGCAATTATAGACAATGGAGTCTTTTGCAGTCATTAGAAAGAACGACATGGATCTATGTTTATTAGCAGGGACAGTTTCCATATATATTGTTGAAAAGACAAAAAGCATTTATTGTATGAATCCATTTACATAAAATTATATATGTGTATTTATGCATAGAGATTAATGGAATGATGTTCACCAAAATAATAAAAGTGTTTACCTCTAGAGGTGAGATTTAGGATTTGATTCTTTTTTTTAAAATCAATTTTTAATTTTGGAATAATTTTAGATTACAAAAAAGTTGCAGAAATAAAGGAGAGTTCCCAAATACCCTTCTTCCAATTTCATACGTTAACTTCTTACATTAACCATGATACATTTGTCAAAATTAAGAAATTAACATTGGGGTATTACTATTAACTAAACTATATTCAAATTTCACCAGTTTTTCCTCTTTTCTGTTCCAGGATGCTCTCAAGGATACCACGCTGCATTTAGTTGTCATGTCTCCTAAGTCTCTTCTGATCTGTAACAGTTTCTGTCTTTTCTTGCTTTTCATGACCTTGACAGCTTTGAAGAGTATTAGTTAGGTATTTTGTAGAATATTCTTCAATTTGGGTTTGTCTGACGTTTTCACCACGATTAGAATAGGGCTGTGGGGTTTTTTGGTTTCTTTTTTTTTTTTTAAGAGACAGGGTCTCCTTACCCAGGCTGGAGCGCAGTGGCTCAATCATAGCTCACTGCAGCCTCCAACTCCTGGCCTCAAGCGATGCTCCCGCCTCAGCTACTTATATTCTCCAGAGGTGGCGATGGCTCTGGTGAAGAGCACCAGCCAAAAGACATAAAGGTCAATCAAGGTGAGGAAAAGCTCCGGGAGGAGGCTCTAATTTGTAAAAGCAAACACTGTGAACCAGGCGCTATTATCAACACTTTATTAACTCATTCAAACTTTACTATGAACCTGTGAAGTAGCCACTGTCATGACTATATTGTAGATGAGGAAACTGAGGCACAGAGATTTGACGAAACGTCCCCAACCGCACACAAGGAATGAGCTGGGATAGGAATCCAAGCACTCTGGCTGTACTACTCCAAATACCATCCACACGAGGTGTCTTCTGAAAGAAACAATAACTGCACAGAACTAAGTGGCTCGTCCTAACGCCACGGTCCCTTGCATTTTTCCCCCTTGGTCTGTACACGTCTCTTTGAAGGGCATACCTACCATTTCACCCACAATTCCCCGTTTAACTTTTCCTCGAGTGTAGGCATCGAGGCTGCTCATCTCCCCAGAGAAATATTATCATTTGCTGCCTAGAAATGGAAGGTACCTGCAGAAGCGATTAACCACGCGCGGAAAGCAGGGGAGGAGGCCACGGGGTGAACTAGCACCTATCTGGCGGCACGCAGGTGGGAATACCTCAACAGATCCCCACCACTAGCGGCGACTGCAGCTAGCCTGAATTCGGGGAAGAACCTCTTCCGGTAGGACCGGAAGCCCGTCGGGGACTGTTTAGGGGACGCACTGACCGACAAGACAGTTCTCACGGTGCGGAAGGTGATCTCCGCCCCGGCTCAGAATCCAGGCGCGTGGGGCCTTATGTGTGAGCTAAGTGACTGGGGTCCCTTAGCCCAGGGTCGTCCGGGTGGCGTGTATTGTTTAGCCTAAAGTGTCAGTGGCACAAACGACGCGAATTCATAAACATTGCGTATTTGGAAGCCCTTCTAAGGTGCATTTAGTTCGAGCGTAACCCCAAGTTAGGCATTCACGAAAGCATGTGCATTGTCCTCCCAGACGCGGCGGGCTGGCTTCCTCTCCCCGCGCGCCGCTGCGGGTGCGGGCCCGCATCCAGCCTCCCCTGGTCCCACTGCTTTCTGGACTCGGATTTGAGGCGAAGCCACCCTAGATCCGTAATTTTTCTACGATGACTTATTTTTACCTTTCAGATAAGTTCCAAAGCTTCAAAGTCCTCAGACGTTTCCACTAATGCAACTGCAACTACGTATTTCCAATATCCTTTTTTTTTTTTTTTCAGATTCCTTGATAAGAATATCTTAGCGGCGAGACAACACCGAACTGGGAACCAGAAAGGCTGGGTTCTAGTCTTGACTGCCATCAATTAGCGGTATGACATTGGAGAGTTCTTTTTAACCCCTCTGGATTCCAGATTCCTTTTTTGTAAAATGAGAAGTTTGGAATAAGTAACAACTAAGGTTCCTGACTTCTAGTTTGGACATTGGAGTTGTTTCCCCCAATGTGTCTGAGTTTTGGTGTGTGTGTTTCTGCCTCAGTTACATATCCGTGCTTTGAGTAACCTGTAGGGTCCTGTCTCCCACTCCATTAATCTGTGTCCTTGTCAAAGCTGGTTTCAAATTTGTTTAAAAATAATTTCCTAATGAATCTTGTGTTTTCTGAGTACTCTTTACTCCTTAGTCCAGGGGCACACGCTTAAATAAGACTTTTTACATATGCTGTTCTTGAAGTGTTTAATGTGTGTAAATGCTTGGTTACTATTGGATTTTTTTTTTTTTTTTTTTTGAGACTGGGTCAGGTTGTCACCCAGGCTTAAGTGCAATGGCTCAATCAGAGCTTACTGCAGCCCCAAACTCCTGAGCTCAAGCAATCCTTCTGCCTCAGCCTACCAAGTAGCTGGGACTACAGGTGTGTGCCATAGCTCCTGGCTAATTTTTAAATTTTTTGTAGAGTGGAGGGCTCCCTGCGTTGCCCATGCTGGCCAATAACTGCTGGGCTCAAATGATCCTCTGCCTTGGCCTCCCAAGTGCTGAGATTAGAAGCATGAGCCATTGTGGTCGGCCTTGAATGAATTTTTAAATCTTAATGTGTTTATTTCTTTGGAATTAAGCGAGATTTTCTTTGGATCTTTAATTGAATAAATCTTTTAAGGTAAAAATGCTTGCTATGTTAAACACACACACAAACCCTCAAAATTATCCATTAATAAACAATGTGGTGACTTGTGAATATTTTAAACTTAGAAGTAGTGAATCCTCAAAGTAGACAAGCCATCACTAAAAAGCATGTAATATGGTTTTAAAATAGCTAATGATAAAGTATGTACGTTGTCCCATTTTTTCCTTATAGCCTTGGTAGTAGAAAGGACAGATATTCAGACACTTCCGCTTTCTTTTTATAGAGATCAGAGAAATGAGACCCAGAGGAAAAAAGTAACTTGCTCAATCAAGATAACACTTGCTGGCATATGTCAGAGTGGGTGTTCAACCAGGGTTCTTTTGTTGCCTCGTCAGGTACTGTCTTCACGATGCTATGCCTATTTCAGTTACTGTTTCTTTTCTTTCTTGTGAAAAATATTCAGTATACTATGTCAGGACTGTAAAATATATTTGGGGAAAATTGGTTGAAATATAACATTTGATATTTAATGTCCAGTTATCTAGCAAAGCTCACCTGTCCAGAATCTGAATTTCTTTGGTCATGGCAAATAACTATTACCATTTGTGAATAATTTTAAAGACTACCTAGCAGAAAATATATTTATATATACATAATATATAATATATGCAAATATTTAATATAAATAAAAAATGAAAGCATATTGTAGAAATATAAATATAAATAAAATATAAAATGAAAAAAATATAATATAAAATGAAGTATACAAGTATAAAATGAAAGCATATTGTAGAAATGCTATATTATGAGAGAAATAGTTAAAAAATTTTAAGCCTTGTAAAAGTTTAGAATTTTGTCGAAGGTAGCTTTATATGCTTAAGGTAAACACACTGAAATATTCCATAAGTTTTATTCTTTTTTTGTAACATCGAAGAATGCCATTCCTCCCGATACCAAAATTAACAGATGCTTAAGTCTTTTCTGTCAAATGGTGTAGTATGTGCATATAACCTACATACATCCTGTATACTTTAAATCATTCCTAGATTACTTATAGTACCTAATACAATGTAAATTATGTGTAAGTAGTTGTTATCCTGTATTGTTTAGGGAATAATGACAAGAAAAAAAGTTTACACGTTCAATATAGGTGCAACCACCTATTTTTTGTTTCTTAATATTTTCAACGCATAGTTGTTTGAATTCATGGATGAGGAACCCACAGATATGGAGGGCCAACTGTAATATTTTATGACATAAAACAATACTCACAATATATTCTTTAACGGAAAAAGTTATAAAACAAAATATGACTTTATTTTTGTAAGTAAAATAGATACAAGCGCAAAGAAAAGGGTTGAAAAGATACATATTAAAATGTCAACTAAAATTATTTCTGAGTAGTGAGTAAAAGAAAGTTTATACTGAAGAATCTAAAAGGCCATATCCACTACTTAGAAATTTACTCTCCATTTATTAAAAAACCTTAAAATGACTTTACAATTTACAGAAAGAATTATGCATATTGTTACAGTAAAAATGCTACCCTAGGTTGTAATCAGTTACTGTGTCTAGTGTACCTGAGAATCATTTTATTGGAAAGCTTAAACACTTTGTGGAAGGGACTCTGACTTACTAAACTCTGAATCAACAACGTCAAGCACAATGCCTAGCATGTGGTACTTAGGAGGTGTTTCCTAGGGAGAAAGTATGTATTGTTTACATTATTTTAGTTGTTCCTATCCTTAAAAACTGAAAAGCAAAACTATAGAAATGCAGTCTTTTTTTTTTTTTTTTGAGACAGAGTTTCACTTTATTGCCCAGGCTAGAGTGAGTGCTGTGGCGTCAGCCTAGCTCACAGCAACCTCAAACTCCTGGGCTCAAGCAATCCTGCTGCCTCAGCCTCCCAAGTAGCTGGGACTACAGGCATGTAGCCACCATGCCCGGCTAATTTTTTCTATATAAATTTTAGTTGACCAATTAATTTCTTTCTATTTATAGTAGAGATGGGGTCTCGCTCTTGCTGGTCTCGAACTCCTGAGCTCAAATGATCCGCCCACCTCGGCCTCCCAGAGAGCTAGGATTACAGGCTTGAGCCACCGCGCCCGGCCAGAAATGCAGTCTTGAGAGCAGAGGAAGTTGAGGACTCTGGGAGGAAAATAACTGTATTACTAATGAGTTCTGTTATAGTTTTCTCTCAATAAGCTCTTCTTTCATTGCAGGAATAGCATTCAAAAGGCATTATTCAATAAATATTCCGTGGCTCCTTCCTCTATAAAGCATCTTGTTTTAGGGGATGAGGTTGGGAGATGGGAAAGTTTTAAAAGTTGAAAGACAATTCCAGCTAGAGGAAGCATATGCAAAGTTTCAGAAATGGGATGACAAACCACTGGAGATTATATGTGGGTCAGAATAACAAAAGCTTGGGAGGTACCATGTTTCCCCAAATATAAGACAGACTCTTATATTTATTTTTCTTCAAGAAGACACCCTAGGGCTTATTTTCAGGGGATGTGTTATATTTCCCTCAAAGCCTCAGCTTACAGCACACACAGGATGGCCGGGACCTGACCGGGAGCTGACCTTGTTGGTGGGGCTGCCCGCACCTTTCCAGTCACCTCTGGGGATAGTAGCTGTCACAATGGGGCAGATGAGAAGGGCTGATCATCTTCTTTACCGCTCCACAATGAAATGCATGGGTTGTGCAGATATGCTGCATAACCCACGCCCATAATTAGGTCTTATATTCAGGGTAGGGCTTATATTGTACAAATGCTTAGAAATCCTGCTAGGGCTTATTTTATAGGTAGGTCTTGTTTTCTGGGAAACACGGTAGGTGTGGGGAGAGTGTAAGAGTGTCAGAAATGAAGAGGTTAGCAGAGGTCAGATAATGAGTCCTTATATAGCATATTATGAAGCTGTACATTAAACTGAGGTAATGGAGAGTCATTGGAGGGTGTTTAACAAAGGTGATAAGTTCAAATTTGCACTTTAAAAATCCGCTCTAGCTGTGATTTGGTTCGTTGATTTTTCAAGAGTGAAAAAAGAGCATTTTATAATGTTCATTATTGTATTTCAGTTCTATCATAGTAGTAACATTAATAATAATGATAGTAAGTATCTAGGGAGTCCTTGGTATGGAATCCCATCTCTTTGACTAAACTGTGAGCTCTTTCAGGGCAGGAACCCAGTTTTCCTCATTGTTGTAACTCTAGTACCTAGCACAGTGCTTTGCATGTAGTAAATATCCAATTATTAATAATATTTGCTAACTTGATTTGAATATTAACCGAACTATTTTAAAACCTTTTTTCTAGGAGGAACATGAACCAGAAGCTACTAAAGTTAGAGAACTTGCTACGATTTCACACTGTTTGTAGACAGCTGCATAGCCTGGGTCAGAGAAGAGCATTGGCACAATGGAGGCATGGATTTTCATCTGCTTACCCAATGTGGGCAGCTCAGCTGTACGTCCGGCCCTTGCAGATAGACATGCTCATTGGGACTGCTTTATCTCAATATAGGCTTCTAGTAACAAAGAAGGTAGTTACAGATTTCATCAGTTATTGTATTATTTGGTCTGAGACGTAAGTGCCGAGAACCATGAGTAGAAATCCATTTTGAGTATTTTATCATTTAAACAATATTTATTATTACTTAATGCTATACTCTGGCAATAGATCTTTGTGAGGAAGGGAAGTTCCAGTTAGTTATGTGGTAATGCTGATGGATTTGATTACTTGGAAATTAGTGAGTAACCGTGAATTATGGATGCAGGATTTTTTATTTTAGCCTAAGGGTTAACTACTTATGAGAGCGTTTGTAGATTGTGGTTGTGGTAGATAGTCACTGTCTAAATTGTTACTTAAATTTTTTTCTTCTTGTGTATATGTTCTGACTTTTTAATAGGAAGAAAGACCACGGAAATTTCAGTTATCTTCAACAAAATCCAAAAAGGAGATAGAAGTATGGATTGGAATGACTGTTGAGGAGCTGGCCAGGGCAATGGAAAAAAACACAGGTGAACCAGATAATTTTACGAGGAAAAATATGGGAATGTGGAAGACCTGGAATTTTATTTGCAGTGAGATTAAGGCATTCAAGGGTAAAAACTAGACTGGCACTTTAAAAAGATATTAAGTCATTCCAGTTTCTTTTAGTTTAGGTCACAAACCCTAGTTTCTTGACTCTTTTCCACATGTAGTTCTCCAAGATTTTACTTTTAATAAAAGTGGAAAAAACTTTCTTATCTGGATTAAACTTTCTTTCTCAGAAATTTTGTATGCTATTAGAGTAAGTCCAGAGAATGTTTTTGGACTGAGAAGTTATGCTTATACTCATTTACTTTCCCTTTGTTTTTTAAATAATTGTTTTATTTCCTTTTTTTACTTATTTTGACAATCTCTGTAAGGCCAGCAGAGAAATAGTTATAGTTATAACTACAACTTTTAATAATACTGTTTTTTGTTTTTTTTTTGTTTTGTTTTTTTTTGAGACAGAGTCTCACTTTATTGCCCAGGCTAGAGTGAGTGCCGTGGCGTCAGCCTAGCTCACAGCAACCTCAAACTCCTGGGCTCAAGCAATCCTGCTGCCTCAGCCTCCCAAGCAACTGGGACTACAGGCATGCGCCACCATGCCCGGCTAATTTTTTTTTTCTATATATATTAGTTGGCCAATTAATTTCTTTCCATTTATAGTAGAGATGGGGTCTCGCTCTTGCTCAGGCTGGTCTCGAACTCCTGAGCTCAAATGATCCGCCCACCTC
>VSMD01042654.1:0-17673 GCA_008750895.1 Mirza zaza
GTGCACCATCACATCTGGCTAATTTTTCCATTTTTTGTAGAGATGGGGTCTCACTTTTGCTGAAGCTGGTCTCAAAGTCCTCCTGCCTCAGCTTCCCAAAGTGGTAGGATTACAGGCACGAGCCAGTGCTGCTTCCAAGGCATGTTTGTGTGCTAATAGAAGGTAGGAGGGAGAGACTACTGAGGCAGGAGGAAGGGGATGGAGAGGGACCAGCCTTACATAAGAGTCATCTTTGGATGTAACAGGAGAAAATGCAGCTGATTCAGGCAGTTTTGTGGGTGAGAAGTTAGGGCATCCACATCTTGGAGTTTCTGGGGTCTCAATGAAGTATGAGATATGTTCATCATCTAAAAGTGAGGTGGTGGGAAGGGATGGAGGGAGGAGATTTGAACTGAGAGAGAAGGTATAAAAGCCATGTAGGAGAATAGTGAGAAAACAAGCCTGCTAGTGAGAGAAAAATAGTAGCCCTGCTGGGCTATGTTGAGAGAACATTTGGGACTTGTGAACAAGGAGTTCAAGTGAAACCAATGTAATCAGTACTTCCATAAGTGTGACTCATGAAATAGGATAAGAAAAAAAAATTTTTTTCTCATTGTCTCTTTTATAGTTGTGCAGTAGGAGAAGCTTTCTCTCTGTCATAGGTAGAATACTCTGGGGAGTCCATATGCCTCCATGGAAATAGATGTTCCTGCAGTTATAATAAGTTGAAAAACAGTCTAGACTCAGAAACACGAATGTGAAATTGTACATTTCATCTGTAATTCAGATGTCATTCAAAGGCAAGATGTCTTTCCTCCACCTATAGCGCCTTTGTTCCTATTCTCAGCCAGGCTTTTGCTGACTGTGACTTCAGGTCACCCAGGGCTGGTGGCCAGGGAGACAGGCAAGGAAAGAGTCCAGACTATTTCTTCTTAACACACGCACCTGTAAGACAGATGGATGTTGTTTTAGTCTTGGTGTATATTTAATACTCTATAATTTTTTAGAGTATTTTTGTGGGTTTTCCTGGATTTCCTTTTTCTAAGCCCCTCAAATTGCAATTCCTGTGATGTAGGTGTATTCTACGCCTCTGGCTACCATGCCCATCTCGGCTCCTAGTGTAGTCCACCCGTATTCTCTCTGTGGGAATCGTTACCTTCCCATGGGTTTTATAGCTACAAGCAGAAAAACAAACAAAAAAACAAACCACCAGGCAGGCTCTATTCCATGTGGTCCATCTCTGTCCCCAAGAAATAGTCCTACTTCCTTTGCTCTTATAAATTGCAGGGGAGTAGATTCCCTGCAGCCACCTCTCCTTGGCCCACATATCAAGGCAGTTCATCAGCCCACCTCTCTTGTCCTCATGGCTTCCAGGGCAGGGTCAGAACCCCTCCGTGCTATCCATAGGTGTGCTGTGTTGAGCTTAGTGCTCCCAGAGACTCAGCCCTCTCTAGGCTTGACCTGAGCGGGCAGGTATCCCCAGATACCCATTCCTTTGGTGGTAGGGACGAGGCTTAGCTTTCCAGTAGTTCTCACTAAACAAATCCTTCTCTTCTCAAAATATATCCTCAGTCTTTTACTACTATCCTCATACATGAAGGGTTTTAAATGCCATAAAATCACTTGCATTCTTTTGCATTCTGATTAATATTTCACATTGGAATTTCATTTTTATCATGTCTTGGTACCTCAAGTCAAAAAGTTTTAATTTAATATTCTTTTAACCCATTTAAATATTTTTTGACCAAACCTTGGCACGTATCTGAGGAGGAACGCGGTGGGAGAACATCCACATTTTTGGGGGTAGGGGGGAATACTATAGACACGTAAGAGTTGGATGTGTCCAAAGGGGTCATTTTATTGAAGGACCTTAGAATCCCAGTTGGACAGAAAGAATACCTGAAGATAGGAGAGGACTGGTGGAGAAGGGAGGAAGTGGATGGATTGAAGGTCACTTGACTGAAGAGTTGTGGTGGTGGAAGCGCTGGACCAGGTGGGCTGGACAGAGAGGACATGGTAGTTAGAGTGGACTGTTTGCTGCTGATGACAAGGGTCCAGTAAGAGCACAGGTGGGTGTGGCAGAGGTAGAATGGAAAAGGTAAGTGGGTCAAGGAGTGAGAAGCCAGAGTGATGGATTGTTCCTCTTCTGTGTGAATGTTGATGGGGTTGGAAATAGATGGGAAGGCTGACCAGAAGCAGAAGTCCTCCGTGAACAAGGAATAGTGATTGCAAAGTTGGTAGAAACACCCAAGAGCTATGAAGTAGAGGGTAGAGTATTTGGGTGGTGTGAGGCTAAGAGGAGCAGTGGTTTTGTAAGACTGAGGGGGAGGAATGGTGCAGAAGTGAAAAGACAAGCTAGGAGGATACCGACAAGTTGCCTCTGAAATAAAATGTTAAGGTGCCATTATGCATTATGAATTGTGACCATATCCCCTTTTCTGAGAACAGGTATATAATCCCAGAGAGAAAGGTACACTGTAGCAGCAAGAGCATGAGCAACTGCCAGGAAACAGATTACGACATGTTATGCTGTGTCTACAAACAACTGGGTCTGAGATCGAGGATAAGTCACTTGAACCTGAATGCTAAAACGCTCCATTGAAAGAGCAGCTTACAAAGCATATTCATAATCAAGTCATCATTTTATAGAGACAAACACCCTATCGGTTAAACATTGTTTTCTCCCTTTCAGGATTAGGAAACCGAGGCCCAGATGCATGAAGTGATTTTCCCAAATAGTAGAATTAGACTTGAACGTAGATTTTCTGGTTCTGAGTCATGTATCCTTCCCAGTCCGTAGTCATTCTGTCATCCTTTACTCAAGACATCTAGACTTGTAAAACTTGTAATTTTAGTTAAAAAACCCACTATCTTACTATTATAATGTTAGTCCTAAGATATTTTTAGCTAGAGTACTAAAATATTTATTAATATTTTATGGATTTGTGAGTCAGTTTTTAAATATTAATGATTTATCTGGTGATATAATGCCAACATTTAAACTCAAAAACATTTCTAGTTGTACCTTCCACATTGAGATGATTTGCTATCATGAACTGATCGCAATTATGGGAAAAAAAGAAAAAACATTGCACAGCTTGTAATACTAACAGTTTTTGCAGTTTGTGACTGTGAGGGTGGAAGACTTTGGGAAGAAGTCTAATCTATCAGAATTAGTAAGTTTGCAATTAATGTGGTCTCAGAGTGGAAAACTGCTCTTTTAGTTCTGAAGACTATTGAGGAGATGCCATCCAGTCTAGTGATTATGGACGCATGTCCCAAAGTATATTAAATGTTCATTACTATTTTTTCACATTTATTAATGCTTTATTGTGAATATCTTTTTTTCAAGCTTGTAACACAAATGATTCTTTTCCATTGTTTTTTCTGCTTTATATTACTCTCACTTTATAAAGCATTCCCATTCTTTAAGAACAGTTAACCATCCTACAGCTGATCTTGTACACAAGAGTACTCAGCGGTCTTATTAAATGTTTAACAAGTCTTCATGAAAATTGTATGCAGGTCGATCAGGGTAAAATTCTTTAAAATCAATATAGCTGAATGACACATTTTTGCAGATTTCCACTGATCCAATGCATGTCATTTGGTCAAGTTCATCTTGAAGAAACTAAAATCAGGAACAGAATTTAAAAAATGAGAAAATGACTTGCTTTCTCATTTTTGTTCATACCTCCCCCAACCAAAAAACAAAAATAGAATCCTTGGGTTTTGTATATTTATATTTTGATGTAATTTTAATAGTTTAGTTTTTTGAGGATTATGATATAAGAATATGTAAGTGGTATCTGCATTGTTTTAAACAATTGTTTTAACACAATAAAGTAAAACTATGTATCTATGAAAATACAAGAGTATGCTTATGGATAAACTCTGGATGAACTCTTTACATGTACTTATGGTGGGAGTACAAGGTTAAGATTGATGAATAGTCTTTATTATATGATAAAGGTTCCTGAATTGGTAGCTTAATATGTATTAAACTACTTTCACTTTCTTATGATATGAATCACTCTTTTGGACTATATACTGTTGAAACAGTATTTTTAAAAAAACCAAAATGTGAATACATTCATTTTCAACTATAGTTATTTTTAATGTTGAACATTTAATTCATAATTTTTAGGATTACGGGTTTATATAAAGGCATAACACATTTATTTTGTTGAATAACTTATGAAGGATAAGAAGTGTGAAACAAATATGTGCCCATATTAAGTTTTGAAGGAGTAGAAAATGTAAACTAAAGTGAACCTTTGCATTTTGATTATTTCCATTTACCTAGGTTAAACCATTTTTAGCTTCTTAAGGGCACTTTAAGATACATACTACATGAGGCTCTCTTCACTTGCCCACCCTCCAAGCCTCCCCAGACCAGATGACTGAATCCCTGCACCAGTCCCCTCCCCAGATGGTCCCTCACTGTAGGCTCAAGCAGACGTTAGGCTGGTTCCTCTGATGTCCCTCTGCTACCTGATGTGAAGGAGCCTGCAGAAGAAGAAGTGAGAAAGGGAAGAGGCAGACATAAGAAAGAACAAGTTAGGTTAAAAGATCAAGGAAGAATGTCTGGCCTCCAATACCTAAAAATCCTTAAATTACTACCCATGTGAGAAACTTATGATAAGGAGAGTAGAAAAACCCGTAATTAGAAGTGAAAACCAGTGTGACCAATTGCAAATGAAAGTAATATGTCACAACTGGTATTGATAGGAACTTGGATTTCCGATATAGTCAGTTACTATGCAAAATATTAATAGATAAGGATTGAATAAATGGAGAAATTGAAAGTATATCTTTAGTGCAGTAATATTATAGAACAACACATGGAACAGAAGACTTGAGAAAGACAAAAAGGCTTTTTATTTTGAGGATTTGGAGCCAAATATGAGCTCCTGTGTTTTGAAGTTTGACTACCACTCAAGGTAATATTTGAGGTCTTTAGGGCATTGAAACAGTGATAGGCTGAGAAACCTATTTGTATTAGAAAGATAATGGTAAGCACAGGGTTCAGGCACTTTAAATGCAGGTTTGTCTTGTATGATGACTTCAGGTCTCAAGGTTAGAGCTCTGTAACATTGAAATGCTATCTGGAGATAGTCATCTAAAATTGGCTAAAGTCATTGAAGAAGAAGCTATCATGGTAGGAAATCTTTCATTGCCAGTGAGACTAGGCTTTTCTGGATAAAAATGCCCATATGATTGACTATGCCATACATCAGCCAAGAAAAATTTATGTCTGGTTTTAATGTTGATATTTAGCCTTTGGCTTGGCTCAAATGCTGTAGGTAATTTCAGGCTTAAACCTTTGCTTGTGTAAAGCTCTGAAAATCTCAGGGCACTTAAGAGTTATATGAAAGACAGACTTGCAGTCATCTGGAATTCCAATTCTAAACCTGGTGCAACCGGGCTCTTTATGAGGAACAATTTGCTGTTTTGTGTCTGCTATTCAGAACTGCGTGAGTAACCTTGCCCATAAGACATTCAGTTTAAACAATGTTTCTGGATATTCTGCGTAACTTATAAATCTTATTTTTGTCCTTAAAATTAGCTTATACTGTCCATGCTAAATACCAATTTTTGCTCTGGCCCTAAATATTAAGTTATTTATTCCTCTTTTTTAGGGCTTACTACCTTAGAAAACCCTTTGTCCAAGTTCTCATTTCCGTAGACCTGGATCAAGACAGTCGCCCTGCATTCTCTGTACTTGGAGCCTTCTGGATGGGAGTTAGTAAAAACGAAATAAAGCAGACTGAAAATTAAAGGCGGCCGATTAAAATAGTCACCCAGGAAAAATACTTGCTTCTGATTTCTAAAAAGGAGAAGACTCTCCTCCTGTGTCCCATTGTAAACAAGCTTCCCTACTTCCCAAACCACTTGACAAAGTGAGCCCCAAGTCTAACACCCAAGACTCTTCTCTTGGACCACATGTCTCATACAGGTTAGGTGAGTGTGGCCTGAAATCAGATCAAGAGGTGGTGATGGAATTCCCCTAGCTTCTCCTCAGGGTTCAATCCATAGTTACTCTGACCTAGTGAAGAAAACTGATCAATTCCAACACGTAGCTCAAGCTCCCTCCCTCGTCCTGCCTTCCTTTCATCTATCGAAGTACTAAACACATTCTAGCCACTGGAGACACAAGAGTGAGAAAAACAGACAAAAGTCCTTACCATCTTACAGTTTACATCGTAGTGGGATAAGGCAGAAATACGCACAAGTAAAACATATATCCTATCAGGCTGTGCTAAGTGTCAATGATAGAAGCTTGCAGTGGGAATAGGGAGGGAAGGGAGAAGAGGGCTGTGATTTTAAATAGGGCAGTTGGGTAAGACTCTACTAATAATTTGGCATTTGAGCAAACCGTGTGGGTATCTGGAGGAAAAGCATTATGTTGAGCTGGGAGCATGCCGGTGTGTTTGGCAACAAGTAAGGAGCAGGTGAGACTGGAGTGGAGTGACAGAGGAAATTCGAAGGCGATGTGTTGAGAGAGGGCTAGATTATGTAGGACCTTGTGGACTTTGTTTTTACTCTGTGTCTGGTGGGAGCCCCCTGGAAACAGTAGATGCACTAATGCCTGGACTGCCTAGGCTTGAGTCCCAGCTTTGCTGCCTTTGAAGAAGGTAAGAGCACCTCTTCATAGAGATGTGCGGATGAAAGGACTTGATGTGAGTGAAGCACCTTGTGCAGTGCCTGATGCATGATGCGCATTACATACGTGTTCCTGGCTGGTTGGCCTATGGAGGCTCACTCCGGCTGCTCGACCGGGAAATGACTATGGCAGGAACAAGGATAGGACCAGGGACAGCACTTAGCAGGCTGTTTGACTAATGCAGGCAAGAGATTACAGTGGCTCAGACCAGGGCAGTAGCGATACAGATGGCAAGGAATGGTCAGATTATAAAACACATTTTGAAAGTAGGATGAATGGGAGCAGTCAGATTTGGTGTGAGAGTCTAGGAGGATTCTGGGGCTTTTGTCCTCAGTAGCTAGGTGACTGGCATGGCCATTTACCAAAATGGAGGAAGAATATCAGAAAAGCAAAATTTTAATGGAAATCAGAAATTCTGTTTTTAGGCATGTTAAGTTAGAATCACCTATTGGTCACGACGTGGAGTTGTCTCTGCAGAGGTTGTCTTTGTTACACGGTGAGGCAGGCTCAAGATAAACTCCAGAATGAAGGAAGAGCAGACCTCCCCAGAGATAGGGACCACCAAATAGAGGAGTGAAGCCTTCAAGCATTTGCCAGTTACAGTTTGGAGGAATAAGAGACTAACCTTAAATAAAGCAGAGTGACCAGTGCCTTGAATTCCATTGCTGGTGCCTGGTACACAGGAATTTTTAATGAGTAAAAATGCAAAATAAACAGCTCAAATCAATTTCTTTACGAGCCATCATATAATCCTAAATCTTTTCAAAAGTTAGATCAAAATCTCCCTAATGTTGCCTCTCTAAATTCCATGACTATGATAACTACATTCTTTTACCTTCTGATTTATTGCCATAAAAATAAAAGAGATATTATTTTAAGCAGCAAGATAAGAACTTGTACACTTTGATTAAAACAGCATATTAAATACAACCTTAAGTGACTGGTAACTAGGTTGCTTTGGCTACTTGATTTATTATTCTTCAGAAAGCTTTTAAATGATTTTATATAAGGATGGTTATTGTTGATTTCTTTAAGAAGTTGGGCATTGGCCTTTAATGAGGGATGAATATGTAGTGTTTTAATTTTTTGTAAGTGTTAACTTTGTATTTTCTATTTGTTTTCAAGTGCTTTTTTATTTCAAAAGATTAAGGGCATACAAGTGTTTTTGTTACACGGATGAATTGTATAATGCTGAAGTTCAGGGCTTTTAGTGTCCTGGTTACCAGAATAGTGTACATTGTACCTGATAAGTAAATTTTTATCCATCACCCCTTTCTACCCTCCCTGCTTCTTAGTTTCCAATATCCATTATACCACTTTGTGACCATGTGAACCTATCATTTAGCTCCCACTTATTAGTTCTTTGAAAACAGTGAATCTTTCTCATTTTTAAAAAGTTTTCCATATTTAGGACTTAAGAGTTTGATGCTGATTGCTTGCAAGTTTAAGAGAACTCAAACACTGGCCTGTTATATACCTCTGTAATCAACTCTGTTTTTTTAATGTCATCTCCCAGTCAAAATTCTTATGTGGCTGAATTAACTTTGTTATTAGATATTTAATTCTTGCTTTGCCTGACTTGGGTTAGATAGCCACTTTATTGTGTTAACTTCATTTTTTTTCCTTTTGTTTTTCTCATTGATCACACAGTGTAGTTAATTTCAGTCATAACCTTCTCTTTACCCCCTCCCTGAATACTTAAAAAAAAATACTTCAGCCAGTATTTTTCATGCTTAATTTCATATCAAAGCACTGTCTTCTAGAAAATTTTGGCAAAATATATTTAGCAATGGGTATCTTTTATGAAGACAAACGAACTTTCCATTTCTAAAGCAATTAAGTTGTGTACATGGATAATTCTTGAATTAATTAACTATAGACTGGAAATATCTATGTGGTTAGCTAGTTTCTAATGAGGAATTCTCCTAGGTCATTTAAAGTACACTAATATGAAAGTGGTGAGTTTTATAAATCAGACTGAATTCTCAAATTTTTAATTTTTAAAATATATATCTCTTCATAAAACATGCTTTCTTATTAATCGATGTTGAACCATGTAGCTATGTAGTTTTGGACTTGCATTTTATGATAGAAACTTTAAAGTTTTCTACTAGTAGACATGTTTGAGTTTAGGATATAGAAAGTTATGTAGCAGTTTAACAGTGGTTGTTTTGGGATGGGTGTGGTAATGGATAGTTAAGTATATTTTCTTGAAAATATTTTCTGATTTTTCTGTAAAAAAGGAAGAAAATCAATTTTACTTTTTAGTAAACAAAACAAAGCACTTCATGTCATTGTTGTACCTCAGCTATTAAATGTTGTTGGTCTTTTACAGTGAGAAGTTATAGAGTATACAATGAGTTTTGGCCACTTGTCTGTCCTTCAGGATGGAATAGAAGGTGGCTGGCCATCTCTGGTGGCTTCAATGAAGTAAAACTCCATTCACATCTGATATCTTTAGGCTCTTTTACTTACACAAAACAGTTATCCCTGGAGGCATTGCATTTTCTGATTTCAAAATATGTTACAAAGCTACAGTAATTAAAATAGCAAGTACTGGCATAAAGACAGACATATAGACCAATGGAACAGAGTAGAGAACCCAGAAATAAGTCCACACATATACAGTCAACTAATCTTTAACAAGAGTACCAAGAATATGCAACAGGGTATTATTAATAAATGGTGTTGGGAAAACTGGATATCCATATGCAAAAAAAATAGAAATTGGTCCCTATCTTACAGTGTACACAAAAACAACTTTAAATAGATTAAAGACTTAAGATCTGAAACTGTAAAAGTCCTAGAAGAAAACATAAGCAAACAGCTTCACGATATTAGTCTTGGCAGTGACTTCATGGATATGACCAAATGCATAGGTAACAATAGGCAAATTAGACAAGTCAGGCTATATCAAACTAAAGAGCTTCTGCACAGCAAAAGAAACAACAGAGTGAAAATGCAAATTAAGTAATGGGAGAAAATATTTGCAAGTAATATATATGATGAGGGGTTAAACTCCTGCAACTCAATAGCACAAAAACTAATAACCCAATTAAAAAATGGGCTAAGGACTTGAATAGACACTTCTCCAAAGAAGTGTCTTTGGAGAAGTGTCTATTTAAATGGCCAATGGGTATATGAGAAGATACTCAATGTCACTAATCATCAGGGAAATGCAAATCAAAACAACAATGAGCACCTCATGCCTGTTAAGATGGCTGTTATGAAAAACACAAGGTTATGGAGAAATTGGAACTTAGTAGAGTGTTGGTGGGAATGCAAAATGGTATAGCTGGTACAGAAAACAGAGGAATGGTTTCTCAAAAAGTTAAGCATAGCACTATTGTATGATCCAGCAGTCCCACTTCTGGGTATTTATCTGAAAGAATTAAAATCAGGATCTCAAAGAGATATTAGCACTCCCATGTTTACTGCAACATTATTCACAATAGCTAAGACGTGGAAATAACCTAAATGTCCATTGACAGATGAATGAATAAACAAAATGTGGTATATACATACAATGGAATATTTGTCAGCCTTAAAAAAGGAGGAAGTTTTATAAAATGTAGCAACATGGATGAACCCTGAAGACATTATGCTGTGAAATAAACCAGTCACAGAAAGACAAATAGTACATGCTATCACTTATATGAAGTGTTTAAAATAGTTAAATTCATAGAAGCAGAGAGTAGAATGGTGGTTCCCAGGGCCTGGGGGAAGGGGAATTGGAGAGTTGCTTATCAACAGGTATAAAATTTCAGTTATACAAGATGATAAGTTTTAGAGATCTGCGGTACGTCAACATTGTACATATAGGTAACACTGTGTTGTACACTTAAAATTTTGTTAAAAGGGTAGATTTCATGGTGAGTGGTCTTAGCACTGTAATACAATTAACAAAAATAAGAAAAATTTAAAAATTAGCCTATAGTAATAAAGGTTAGTAAAATACGGTTAAGTTGTTACATGTTTTAACATTTGTTAACACTTTCATCTTCAGTTTAAATGCTTGGTCATTAAAAACTACTTGTTCACATACCCATTAGAAAGGTTATTATAATAAAGAAAAAGAAAATAGCAAGTGTGAGTGAACAGGTGGAGAAATCAGAATCCTTGTGAATTGTTGGTGGGAATGTAAAATGTTTCTGCTGCCTTGGAAAACAGTATAGTAGTTCCTCAAAAAATTAAATACAGAATTATCATGCGATCCAGAGTTTCCACTCCTAAGCATATACCCAAAAGAATTGAAAGCAGGGATTTGAACAGATACTTGTACACCCATGTTCATGCAGCATTATTTACAATAGCCCCAAAATGAAAGCGATTCAAGTGTTCATCAACAGATCAATGAATAAACAAAATGCAGTATATGCATACAGTGGAAAATTATTCAGCCTTGAAAAGGAAATGTTGACTCGCGCTACAACATGGGTGAACCTTAAAGTGATGCTAAATGAAATAAGCTAGTCACCAAAGGACAAATACTGTGTATTTCTGCTTATAGGAGGTACCTAGAGTGGTCAAATTCATAGAGACAGTAGAATGGTGGTTGCTAGAAACTGAGGGAGGAGGGGAAATAGGGAGTTAGTATTCAATAAGTACAGAGTTTCAGTTGAGGAAGATGAAAAATTTCTAGAGAGGGAAATAATATGAATGTACTTAATACCAGAAAACTGTATACTCAACCATGATTTAAAAATGGTAAATTTTATGTATCTTTAAACACATCTTTATGTATCTTTAAATAAAAAATTAACTTGTAAAATAAATCCCATTCCCACTTCACTCCAGCTTTACATTTAAGAACCTCTCCAACTTTATTTCTACCTTTTCTCATTCCTTTACTGGTGTGAAAACATGTTCTTCTTGCTACCCCTCATAACATCATGCCCCCCTTTTTTTTTCCTGCACTTGTGCACACCGGGTATCATCTCTCCCTCTTACCTGTCCTTCCAGGTTCTGCTCAATGCCACCTTCTCCGTTAAGCTTTCCTCTCCAGCTGAGAGTGTCTCTTGTTAAGTAGGTGACATGACACTGTGTGTGTATACCTAACATCAAGTCAGCCCAATATCGAATATAAACTTGTTGTCAGCTTTTATCCCCATTGCACTGGTTTTTTGTTTGTTTTTTGGTATCGCTGACATAATTTTTCATTTTAAAAATGGTTGCTTCTATAAAGTTTATATGGTGTCTTACCTATCTTATTTTTGTTAGTGTTGTTAATCTTTTGGAAAAGAACATGCTGAAGTGTCATCATAAATTACGATTCATAGTTTATAAAAAAAAGGACCATGAGGAGGAGGCAAGTCTTTGAATTAATAAGGCTATACAGAGCCTTGAATTCTAACCTGGCCCATGGCTGTGCCTCTCTCAGATCTTTGAAAGTGCCATTTAACTTCCCTCATCCTGAGGTTTTCTCTGTGAAATCAAACCTTGCTCATACTATGGAGAATAAACTATCACATTGTTAGAGGGTATTTAGGACACTAAGACACAAGAGAGTCAAATACATTTAGGTCCTCATCCTAGTTTTGACATTTTTAAACTGTGTAACCTTGTCTACGTTTCTTGATTCTCAGTTTTCTCATTTGCAAATGCGTATAGTTGTCACAATAAACTTACAGAGCAATGTGGCTAAGAGTAATTGTAAACAAAGTGTGCTATGAAAAAGTAAAAGAGTAGTATAATTGTTAAGGCATGGTCCCATCATCCATCTGGTAGAGAGGCAGTCCTTGTTCCTAAAATGATAAATGACAAAACAGAACAGCACGGGTACTGTGAGTGGCGTGAACAGAAAGTGCCCAAGAGCTCGGAAGGGAATCACAGAGGTCCAAGACAAGCTCCTTATTTTAAGGAATCTCATGAACTCTTGTCCTGATTGAATTCTTTGGTAAATAGTCTATGTCAATGTCTAGTCCCAATCTGATATTTCCTCTGATATTTTTGTTCATTCATAGATATTTCTGAGATACTTCTTCCCCAATCAGGATGGGATTACCTGAAAAAATAATCATTCAAAAAAATGCTTACTGGACATTTTGTATGCTTGAGGCTTGGCTCTGGGGACCATAAAATGAAGAAGACATTGGCTCTACTCACTCCCAAGACAGTTGGGAAAGACAGACTCATAAAAAGACAATTACAGTTCAACATGACACACGCTGTAAGACACGTAGGCACCCAAGTCTCCGAGAGCCCAGAAGAGAGAAAGAAATTATCTCCCTAGGAAGGTGAGGAAGGCTTCACAGAGGAAGTGACATTTGTATTGGATCCTAAAGGATGAGTAGACCTTGTCAAGCAGGAGTTGGCGGCAAGTCTTTCCAGGCAGAGAAAATGACTTCAGCAGCAGAGCGAAGTGAGAGAAATGTGTTTGTACGCACATGTGCATTTGTTCCAAAGTCCAACAGGAATTATTTGAGGCGTTATCTGCTGTCTTTGGTCCATACCACTACTTCTTTTTTCTTAATGTGGCTAATTGAGAAATGACTCTAATGACACAGGAGCTTTTGGAATAAGTTCTTATTGCCTGGCATTTGCACATTTGATTTTCCCAGTCTTTCCCCAATGCTCGTAGTCTAAAAATCTCTTAGTAAGGAATTTTTCATTTGCTCCAGAATCCCCCAGTTTCACCTCCCACAAAGATAATCTGGTCAGGATACTTGGGGGCCACCAACAGAATAGAAAGTTGCCAAAATAAATGTTTTCTATCAAGATTTCACACTTGCGCTTAATGAAATAGACATTTTCCAAACGGTTTCTTTAGAGCTAAGTTTTCTTTAAGATTTGTAATGAAAATATTTCATGACCTGTTGACATATTCATATGGTGATTTTCAAAAGACAGATTTCATTTACAAAATGGACTTGGCAACAAGTAGGAATATCTGGGAAGCTGAACAAGGCTGTTGACAGGGAAAATTAGGGCTGAATCCTAACTGACATTGTTTTACAGCTGTGCCATTTTTTAAGACTGACCAATGGGACGGAGTTTATGGAAGCTTCATGGTAATAATGCTGAGATTGGCAACTAATGGCCATTCATAATGGAACTGCCCAGGCAGCAGCTAACACATACAGAAAATGAGTAACTGGTTATATATATGTATGTATCTGTATATATTTATTTATTTATTTTTGGTAAATGGCAAGGAAGATTGGTGCCATTTAGAAGAAAGATAGTAAAGAAAAAATCCTGCAGCGTTTTTCAAAGGTGCAGATAAAAAACCAGAAAATTTTCTTTGTATTCTTACCCCTATATTATGTTCTCATCTCATTACGTTAGCTCTTTGGCCAGTTGAACTAGTTGACTAACAAATATCTAATTTAAATTTTTAGATGCAGTACAGTTTTGAATAGAATATATGCCTTAGCAAGAGCAAGACCCCATCTCTACTAAAAATAGAAAAATTAGCCAGGCATGGGGGCACATGCCTATAGTCCCACTTACTTGGGAGGCTAAGGCAGGAGGATTGCTTGAGCTCATGAGTTTATGTAGAGATGAGGTCTATCATTATGTTGCCCAGGCGAGTCTGAAACTCCTGGCCTCGAGTGATCCTCCTGCCTTGGCCTCCCAAGATGCTGGGATTACAGGCATGAGCCACTATGGCAGGACAGTTTTCTTAATATATATTTTAGAAACAGTTTCTTCAGTTTCTTATATTTTTTTATTTTTTATCTTTTTTTTTTTCTTTTGTGGTTAGTGGTTTTTTTGTGTATGTATATACTGAGAAATCTTTGCATACTCCCTTTGCATACTCCCAAATTGGTGAGATTTTTCTCCTACGCCTTTTTCAGAAGTTTTATCATTTCAGCTTTTAGACCTAGGTCTGTGATCCATTTTGAATTAATTTTTGTATATGATATAAATTAGATATCAAGGTTTATTTTTTCTCCAGATTAATTCTAGTTTTTATAGGAACATTTATTGAAAAGATGATCCTACTGATTCCCCTACTGAATTACATTTATGCCTTTGTCAAAAATTATGTAGGTGTTTTGTGGAATCTATTTTGTTCTATTTATCTATATGCTTATCTTTATTCTAATACTGTACTGACTTGATATAATTTTATAGTAAATCTTGAAAACAGGTAGTTTAAGTCTTCCAACTTTGTTCTTCTGTTGTCAAGATTATTATTAATCTGGGTCCTTTGCATTTCCATATGAGGTGCAGAATTAGTTTGTCAGCTTCTGCAAATGTCCTGCTGAGATAATAATTGGGATTTTGTGAATCTAATGATCAATTTGGAGAGAAAGGAAATCTTAACAATTTTGGCTTTTTGAATTCATAAACATGATATATCTTTCTAAACATTTATATCTCTAATTTCTCCTAGCATCATTTTATGGTTTTTAGTGTAGAAAACTTGGATATCTTTTGCTAAACGTATTCCAGAGTACTTATCTTTTTTTAATGCTATTATAAGTGGTATCATATTTTCAATGGCATTTTCCAAATATTGTTGCTAATTTAGAGACATTCAATTGATTGTATGTATTGACCTTGTATCATGCAACATTGCTAAATTAACTTACTAAATCTATTGTAATTGTTTTGTAGATTCTTTGTGTTTTTATGTAGACAGTGATATCATCTGCAAACAGTGCCAGTTTAACCATTTCTTTTCATATCTATAAGCCTTTTATTTCTGTCTTGTGTTATTGCACGGGTTAGAATTCTGGGCACCTTCTTTGTACCTCTCTCTTCTTTTGGTGTTCCCTTCAAAGGATTCCAGCCAATTCACCTACTTTGTATTCTCATCCGTGCATTCTAATCTCATGAGGACCACAGTGCTCAGTTGGGACTCCAGCTAACAGAGCTACAATAGAGCATTGAGGAATGTCCCTCTATAAAGATCCAGGTGAATTCTCGGACTTAGTTTGTTAGCTTCCCTACTCTAAATGATCACAATTTTGTGCTGTCTGTTGATTAATGTCTGAAGGCCATTGACTTACATATTTGGTTCAGTTTTATCATTTATGGTGGGAGGGCTAATCTGTTTATTCTATCATACCTGGAAGGAGAAGTCCATTCTATGAAGTTTTACATGTTGGCAATAGTTTTTTGTGTGTGCTTTGTATTTGGAAGTTGGTTTTGCTGGATATAAAATCTTTGGGTCACATTTTCTGTCCTTTAGTATTTAAATGTGTTACTCTCTTTTCTTCTAGCATAATTTGTTGCTAGTGAAAAATATAATGATAATCTAATTTTCTTTCCCATATAAAGCACTATTTTTGTTTCATTGTCAAATTGATTTAATTTGAAGTCCAGTAATTTTACTACACTATTCACTTTGGAGGCTGACATTCTCAGATATAGGATATGTTTATTTAAGATATAACTTCCTTTTTTTTCCCTTTAAATTTCAGAAAAGTTTTGTTTTTTAGTTTTTTATTACAGTTTTAGTATTTTTTCTATTCATTTGTTTTCATTTTCTTCAGGGATTCATGTTATCTGCATATTGGAATTTCTTTGCCTGCCTTCGATATTTGTTCCTTTCTCATGAATTATTTTTCTTTCTTCCTTTTTCATTTTTAAAAGTTTCTTTTTACCTTCTATTTATATGAAGTCATTGTCTCTTGTGATCTTATGTGTGTGTTCCTTCCAAATTACTTTCATTTCTGATATATTTTTTCTTATATTTCTCATTGTTTTCTGAGTACAGTAGCTTCATTCCTGAGTTTTCCTAATTCTGATTTGTTATCCTTTATGTGTTGTAGCATTTTCTTAATACCTTAGCCTGTTTTCATATAGATTGTTATAGTTTTAAACTGTTCTATGGCATGTTTTATGGGCATATATATTTAATATGTTAATATATGTATGTGCATATATATGTATATGTAGAGAGAGATAGAGAAAGAGAAAGAGTCTGTAAGGATGCCATTCATTAACTTTGCTTGGAAATTGACCACATTACTTTTATGTTACTTATTTTTACATGAAATTTGTTTCCTTGAACTTACAGAAGGAACCTTGCATCAAGGTAGTTTTTCTAAGTTCACAGAGCTCCACCTTCTGCTGTTTTTTATGGCAGCTTGCTTTCTGAAATTTCCTAATCCCATTCCCCTCTCCTATTATTTTCTGGACCTTCTCTTTCCTTCATCTTTGTTTTCCTTTTTCTGCTCAATTTTGATTCTACTCCTACTAGTTTCTTTTCCATGGGGTTGCCTGACCAGGAAAAGAGGCCTGGCTGTTTAGTTTTGGATATTCACAGGGGCCAGTCTGTCCTACCCCTTCAGACCTTACTCTGGGCTCCTTGAACTCACCTATTACTGGATTACTTTGAACTCAGATGAGAAAAAGATAGTATGGGGAGAAGATGGAGTTCTAAGAGATGGCATAGAGAAGGCAAGGTAGATAGATAATTATCATAGGATTGAATGAATGTGCTAAGTTCAAGTAAGATGTCGTGGTTGAGAATGCAGCTGGTTAGAAAAAGAAAGGAAGGATGGCGGATGAGAAACACCGCCAGACAGAGTGTCTCTGAAGAAAAGACAGATTCTAGCACAAAATAGAAGAAAGAAGCAAGAAGACGAGCCTACATCGGATGAGGGTCGGCAGGAGGAGTACCTGAGACAACGGGAGACTCCACGGGAGGAGGTCGCGGAGGAGAACTGGAGGCTGGGACCCCCGGAGCAGCCCGGAGACCAGCGGGAAGGGTAGGTGGATCTGCCGTTTCCCCTCCCCTGCATCCCGGACTGCTGGTGGGCTCCCCAGCAAGCGGAGGGACCTTCGGACACCAGCCCAGCGACAACCACCGCCAGTGAGTGGTAAGCCAGTAGCGGACACGGCACCAGGCTCCCAACTCCCTCGGGCACCTCCATGTGCACAGACCCGGGCCGCGCGGCAGACGCCATATTGCCTCCTCCTCCCCTCCCCCGACCCTACCCGCGGCTGCCCAGAGAGACAGAGAGACAATATAGCCACCAGCCAGAGGCACCTCCAGGGAATGGGCCCTTCCCTTTTGGGGCCCTACAGCTGACTAAGGGGAACTCCGACTGTGAGCTCTCTGCCCGCCA
>VSMD01042655.1:0-14194 GCA_008750895.1 Mirza zaza
GAGGGGGAGGGGGAGGGGGAGGGGGGAGGGGGGGCGGGTATATACATACATAATGTGTGAGATGTGCACCATCTGGGGGATGGTCATGCTGGAAACTCAGACTTGTGGGGGGAGGAGGGGAAAGGGCATTTATTGAAACCTTAAAATCTGTACCCCCATAATATGCTGAAATAAAAAAAAAACTCAAAAATAAAAAAAAGAATGTAAAATGGTGCAAAAGCTTTGGAAAACAGTTTGACTGTTATTCAAAAAGTTAAACATAAGAGTTACCAGCACTTCCACTTCTACATATATATCCAAGAGAATGGAAAACATATATCCATGCAAAAACTTATACACAAATGTTCATAGTAGCATTATTCATAATAGCCAAAAAGTGGAAACAACCCAAGTGTCCATCAATGGCTGCCTAGATAAACAAAATGTAGTATATCCATACAATAGAATACTATTCACCTATAAAAACCAATAAAATTTTAATATTATGCCCCAACATGGAAGAGCCTTGAAATTTTTTCTGCTAAGTGAAAGAAGCCAGACACAAAAGGCCACATATTGTGTGATTCCATTTATTCAAACTGTTCAGAATAGGCAAACCCATATATAGAAAACAGATTAGTGATTGCCAGGGGCTAGGGAGAGTGGAAAATGAGGGAAGTCTGCTAATGACTATGGGGTTTCTGTTTAGAGTTATGAAAAGATTATGGAATTATGTAGTGGTAATGGTTGCGTAAGTTTATGAATAAACTAAAAACCACTGAATTGTACACTAAAAAAGGGTAAATTTGATGTTTGAAGGTTATCTTTGAAAAAAAAATGTACTAAGGAAAACTAACAAGTATTAGGTACTGTGTTGGGCACTGAAGATAGAAGAGTAAGGCCATGCTTGTGACCACATGGAAGTCTAGTGAGGAAGAGAGATGCATAAATAATTCATGGCAATGACAAGCACTATAGTAGAGAACCAGGAAACGAAGGGATGCAAGAAGAGAAAGCACGTGATGTCATTTAGTTATTAGGTAAAACTTCGCCAAGGAGAACATTTTGGGGCATTAAAGTACATAATTCACTAGACAGGCAAAAATGAGGACATTCAAGGCATAAGAAAAAATGTGTGAAGATGGAGAAACCTGACAGAGAGGCCCTCATGGAAATTCAGTACATAACACAGTGATTTCCTATTTCTAAGTTTACTCTGGGAGAGATAATGTCAAAAATGAGACCAGGCAATGAACCACCAATTTAGCTATGTCTCACCAGCTATGTCATATTTCAAAATAGAAGTCACATGAGAAGAACTGTTTATGCCAGTCAAGATTAGCCAAGTATATATAGCCAAGAGTTTTGTCAAAGATTATTAATATTTCTGGGTTAACACCTAGATGGCAGGCAAATACATGATTTGGAGCAAACAGATGAATTTATTGACATACATTTACATGAACTAAAATTTGTGAAATTTGGTCCCTTATATCTCACTTACTACAGACCTTTGGAGAGTAGCCTCAAGTTGGTATGAATGTTAAACAATTTTTTTATTAGAATAAGGGGAGGGCAAACAGTGAAAGAGAAGAATGAAATAAATCTCTCAACCAATTTTTACACAATGAAGAAATTTTATTTGTTTATTCATTATTCATCCATTCATCAACATTTATTTTGTATTAATTTTATGCCAGGGTTGAGGCTGGTTGTTTTCTAGTTGTCTGAAGCTAGAAAAGGAGTAAGGATGAGAGGAATGATGAAGGTCATCCTCTTAATCTGATATAGAGGAATGGAATCATAAGCATTGTTAAAAGAGCTATAGGGTTGTGGTATAAAGGATTAAGACATATTTCTCCAATCCATTTAGTACAAAAAACTCTCTCAAAGCTTCAGATATGAAAAGATAAAATAAGGGATCAATTTGGAGGTTTAGGTAAGACAATAATCCTAGGAGTTATTTATGTTGCCATCCAAGCAGAGTTCAGACCAGACATCAGGGCCAGATGTATATAGAAATAATTTTACTTTCTCTGTAAACAAAATCCAAAAATCTTAAATTAATACTTCAAGAGAGAATATGCATTTCCACTTCAGGCTATGATAGAGCCATTGAGAACAGTTATAACAACCAGACAATGAGGAAGGGGGTAGGCTGGTGGACTAGAAGCAACCTGCATGCACTGCTCTCAAGGTGAGGGTTGAAAGTTTCCTATCAATGGATGGCTCTTCTTGGAGAGTCCATACTACCCAAAGAAATGAATAGATTCAATGTAATCTCTGTCAAAATCTCAGTGCCTTTTTTTTTTTTTTACAGAAATATAAAAACAATCCTAAAATGCATATAGAATCACAAAGGGCTCCAGGTAGCCAAAATAATCTTGAGAAAGAAGAACAAAGCTAGAGGTCCCACACTTCCTGGTTTCAAAATATATTACAAAGCTGCAGTAATACAAACAATATGGTGGTGGCATTAATATCAGACAGACCAATAGAACAGAATAGGGAGCTCAGAAATAACCCCACACGTATATGATTATATTAGTCATGATTCCCCAGAGATTCAGAATCAATAGGATATATATAGATTTATAGACAGAGATTTATATGAAGGATTGGCTTACTTGATTATGGAGGCCCGAGAAGTCCCATGATCTGCCATCTACAAGCTGTGAGCCCAGGAAATCTGGTGTTGTATTTTCAGTCTAAATCCAAAGGCCTAAGAACCCGGGGAGCCAATGGTTGTCAAAGTCTGTCCTGGTACTGTGGGATATTCATACAGAGTGGTGGGTTGATCCCCAGCCAGTATTGAGGTCTGGCAGGGGGCTGGGTGAGTCTCCCACACAGGTGGCTGGCATTCGTTACCTTGGCTTGTGCCTGGGTAGGTCGAGGGACCTTGGTGGGTGTTTGTGCAGGGTGTGGGAACTTTTGGGGCTTCTGGACAGGTCGGGTGATCTTGGCTGGCCCCTAGGTAAGGTCATGGGACTGCAGCCTGTGGTGGGGTGACTCCCTGGGCCTCAGCAGCTGAGCCACCTGAAGTTAGTGGGGCCAGGGAGACTCAGGGTGCCTTGCCAGGTAGTTTGGGCGGGTAGGGCTCTCCCTCTGCCCAGATCCAACTTGGCAGCTTCTGTGGTACTACTCAGGTGGCAGCTGCATTGCTATGGATATGGCAGATGGCGAGATGGTGGTGGCAGATGCTGAGAGCCAGTGGGTACCTGCTCTGCTCGGATCCCTGGGATGTGGCTGGTGAAGGGATCTAGAGGGGGTACATGGCACCCAGTCACAAAGCATATGAGAGTGCCTATCCTTCCCGCTCCCCCCTGGCCTGGCAGGGGTAACGGGGAGGCAGCTGCAGTACAGCCAGCCCCTCTGCAGACCAGGCACTCTGGGGCTGAGAGAGCAGAATGTTGCCTGTTCCAATGACCTGGGGCCAGAGGCAGCAAGACCCCACTGTTCTTATTCTCCAGTGCAATGCTGCTGCACAGTCTCCAAGCAGCTCGCAGGTCAGTTCAGAAGCCTGCTGTAGGAGGGGAAGCCCCTCGCAGCTTGGGTTGCTGTGTCCGCTGGGAGCATTGAGCCCTGGGCATCTCTCCTCTGACCGTGCCCCACATGTGGATGCTTCCCCCAGATACCTTCTGACCTTGCTGAGAGGATGACCCTGCCTCTCTCTCTCCCCGACCTCGGTGGCTCCAGTCACTTCTCTGATGATTCACAGTGCTCTCTCTGAGATGGTTCATCAGTGAGTAATCCTTTACTTGAAACCTTTGATCCTCTCCTTGAGAGCGGTGAGTGCAGACTGCTTCTAGTCAGCCATCTTGGCCCCCTCCTCTGTTCTTGTTTTGTTGTTTATTTTTGTGGAATCTTTAGGGTTTTCTACATAAGATCACGTCATCTGTGAACAGAGACAATTTTACTTCCTTCTTTCCAATTTGGGTGCCTTTTATTTATTTTTATTGCCTAATTTATCTGGCTAGTACTTCCAATAATAATGTTGACTAGAAGTGGTGAGAATAGGAATCCTTGTCTTATTCCTGTTTTCAGAGGGAAAGCTTTCAGTTTTTCACTGTTGAGTATGAAGCTAGCTATGGGCTTTTCATATATGAGCTTTATTAGGTTGATATAATTTCCTTCTATTGCCTGTCTGTTAAGTGTTTTTCTTTTTTATGAATGAATGTTGAATTTTGTCAAATACCTTTTCAGCATCTATTGAGATGATAATGCAATTTTTGTTTTTCATTCTGTTAACATGATATATTACAGATTGTTGAACAATCCTTGCATTCCAGGAATAAATCCCAACTGACATGGTGTATGATACTTTTAATGTATTAGCGTTTTTATAATGGTTATTTTTAATTATCTGTTAGATAGTTTATATACCACTTTTTCTTTAGGATCAGTTTCTGGAGTTTTATTTTGTTCCTGTCCTTGGATTATGTTTCCCTGTTTTTTCATGTGTCTCATAGCGGTATTGGGGTCTGCACATTTGAAAAAACAGCCACCTCTCCCAGTCCTTATGAACTTGTTTCCCACAGGGGAAGACCCTCACTAATCAGCCTAGCTAGAGATTCTGGAGTCCTTTGAAGCATATTTTGGGGAGTGTGTGACTACTCCTGGCCTGTGCATGTAATTCCTCTTTTTCTGAAGTTCATAATCTCTTCTTCCCTCTGGTGTCTGTGGGCAGTATTACAAAATTCTCTGGTTCTACAATAGCAAGATGCCCCATTCTCCCTTGTTCTCAGTGGCCATCAGGAAGCTAAAATATACCAGCTCACCATCAGTGCCCCAAGTCAGAAGACACAGATACCCGTCCCTTTGGGGTAGTTCTCCAAAAAAACCAGAACGCTAGACATATGCTCCCCCTCCTTTCCCCTACCTCTGATGGAGAAGCCTAAAGTCGAGCACCCTTTCCCAATCATGTTGAGCCATGCTACTGCAGGAAACTGCCCCCACTTTTCTTTGTTGTCATCAGCCTCCAGGAACCCAAACTATGCCCATTCCATTAGCACTCTGAATGATGGGAGAGAGAAACCAGGCATCTTTCCCTCCAAGAAAGAAGTTTGGAACCAGGACGTTCTCTCCCGGGGCTGAGCTATGCCAGCTTGAGAGAGAGGCCAATACAGGTAAAATGAAATTTCTCTTTTTACCTATTTCAATATGGCAAATTTTAGCTTCCTCCTTGCCATAGGTGCTGCAATTTCTTAACTAGATTTTGAAATTCTCAAAAAAGTATTTTGGTCCATGTACTAAATCGGTGTTTCTGTGGAAGAACAAAGGCAGGGCATTCCTATTCCACCATCTTGTTGGCATCATTCCTCCTCTCTGTATTTTTAAAGCAATAGATAAAGAATTAAATCCTCTGAATTCTAAGGGTATATCTAACTAATGAAATCAGAGGGACAAGATTATTGAAACCTGAGTTTGCTTACCGAGATGTTCAGAAGAAGTGGCAGTGCCAAGCGCAAAGATAGGAGTGACCATGAAACTTCAGTACTAAACAGCAAATAATGAGTGGGAAGTCCATTTGATTGAGTAGTGCAAACTGCTATCCCCCCACAAGAAAACACTTTGGGTAAGGCCCAGCCCTAGACTGCTACAGAAAGTCACCATCCTTCTCATCCCAAATGCCATTTACTCTGACATGTAAAAAAAGTCCCTGGATTCTTTATAAATGCAAATCCAGAGGGACCTTAATATCTCAGAAACATGTTCTGCATTAGTCTAATCACCATCTAATTTTGGGGAGGTTGATGTAGTCACCAAAGGGAGTTGCTGGTACTCTTAAAGTCAGTTCTGGATTTTGCCAAAAGTCCTATTTTATGAGGTTTTATACTTCATTTGTGTGATTAATTGTTTTGTTTTATTGACTTAAAAGCCTTTCCAATGATAGTATTTTGCCTAAGATTCAGGTACAATGCCACTTTTCTGTCTGTATAAAAAGAATTACAGCAAGCTCCAACGGTTCCTGTCAAGAAAGAGGTCAGCATTGTAACTGGTAGGGCTGTCTCAGATCGACTACTTAGTCTCACTTACTACTTGGTTCCACTCCTACAGGCCCATTTGTGAAGGGAGGGAATAATGAGAACAGCCTTTTATGATATTTGGATAACATGGGGAACTCATTTTAAGCCTGAATATGGAGTACAAGGACAGGGATGTTTTCCCCAGACAAACGTTGCTCTTGGAGCCCAAGAAAATATATGCAAAGGAATTTCAAAGACACTACTATGTTCTCTTGCCTTGTTATTTTTTTTCCTCCTAACTTAGTCAAAAAATTGGTGCATTGGATTCATTGAATTCAGTTCCAAGAAAGTACATTATGCTTCTCTCTGCAATACCTATCTCTCAGCAGAAGAGAGAATTGACACAGACACATGAAAGCAAATTTTTTAAACCACATTTCACATCCATTTCTTGATCTGGGTTAAAGGACTTAGAAGTGGGAAAATTAGGAGCTTATTCCCTTCGCTTTTGATTTTACTCTTTTTTATGTGCACATATTATCTCTTCATCAATAATCAAGGTCTCTCAGATATGTGCTTAGGGGGTCCCCCCCAATTAAATCACTAGCTTCCCTTCCTCAGGGACTGTGTTCTACAGTCTCTTCATGGACAACACTGTTCTCTTGCTAATTTATAGGCATCATGTGTATGCAATGTTATGCAGACTCATGCTTTAATTAGAACCTGCAAGCATGAGGAAATCCAAAGACATTGTTTGGAAGCCACACCAACAATACGACGGGAAGGATACTACAGCGAAGTGCTGCTTTAAGGGCAAGGGAGTGACTGGGTTCTAGCAATAGGTACATTTGCTTCTAGATCTCTTTCTGCACATCCCAATTAGCATGTCATTTCCTCTGTCAAGGCTCTCAGTGATGACAAGTCCTCAGCCCCCAGTGAATAGGAATAGAAAAACAATTAACTCAAGGGTATTTTCCTCCCCATCTGTTATGGAGTTAGTAGAGTTTATTAAGTGTCTAGAGTCTGTTTGTTAGACAGTCCTTTGGCTTAAGCTGCCTTCACACTGATTCATCCTTCCCCTGACCCATTTCCCGCCCCACCCCCATCTCCTATCATATTTTGAAAGGTTCATGGCTGGCTCCAATCACTGGCAATCCTCTTTCCTATTAAGCATGGTTTTCATTTTCTTATTTTTATAAACTGGTAATCATCCAAATTTCCTCCTAGGGCTGCAACATGCAATGCAAAAACAAGCCATTTAAAGTTTTGCTTCTTTGGGCTATGGACCATTCCTGAACAACAACTGGGTGGAACTAGGAGTTGTCAACAGACATCTAACCCAAATTTTGAAGGCCTGGTAGGAGAAACAGAAGGAAATAGGTCCTTATAAAAGATAAGAGCCATCTGATTGGCTGTATCAGTCTCTGGGGGATTCTATATCAAATATGTTCCCTCTCCTGGCCCTAAACATTGTCATTTTACACTGGTTAATGAAGGGAAATAAGAGAGTCTTTTTTGGGGAGTGAAGGAGAGAGAAAGAGTATGAGCTCTGTAGTTTATAGTTCTTAGTTTGAAAGTGTGGGCAACTCCATCATTCTTCTCTTGATCTGTGACCTGACCAAGTTCATCAACCTCTTTAAAGCTCAGTTCTATTGTCACTGAAATGGAAATAACAATGAAACCTTCCTCATAGGCTTGTTATGAAGATTAAATGAAAGAATGCATTGCAAACTGGGTATATAGTACTTAATCTAGGGTAAAGTACATAGTGAAGGTTCAACAAATGGTAAATATGAGATAAAATTATCTTTCTATTAATAAAATTCACCTGCCTTACCCATAAACTATTTATGTGCCCAGACACAGGAAGAAGTACATATACTCAGACACTGATAACCCTGGGACTCTGGGGGTGTTTGTTCCACTCGCAGCCTGGGTGAGTTAGGCAGTGACTGCAGAGAGAATCTCTGAATCTCTGAAACACAAGACATGTCTGAGTGGATGAGATGGCTGCCTAAACTCAAAGATGTGAAAAGATGACATTTTTCACAGCCTGAACCCTATTGTACATTCACATTAGCCTTAGGCCTAGTCCCCTCTAACCTTTGAATCTACCTAGAATGGGCCAGATACACCTTTTATTCTGAGGTCAAAGGGAAGTAGTGGCAACAGGCAATAAAATATGTTCTATGCCACCATCCTACCACCACTACCACACACACACACACACACACACACACACACACACACACACACATCCAAATTCAATGTAAACTTAAAGTCTCACCTTAGGAGGTTCTGCCATGGAGGCTTGGTTGGATATTGGCTCTGTATTCATCAAATTGAGTTTAATTACCAGGTTCACCTCCACCTGTCTCCTCCTTGTCAATGTACTAAACCTCTCTATGCCTCATTTTTCTCTTTGTAAAATAGGAATTATAATAGTTCCTACATCAGAAAGTAATTTAAATTATGTGATGCATGTAACATGCCTCGCATGCAGGGTACAGCCTTTAGTAAGTATTAGCTATTGGCTTTATTTTTGTTTTGATTTTTTTAAAAAGAAAGACATATCACAAGCCCAATCTGAAGCCCCAAGGCAAAGGTTCTTTTGACCAAAGACAAAACAATCATGTTTCATTCAGGGATTCGTTTCAAAATATCTGTCAGATATTAGCAAAAGTAAAAATACAAATGCTCTCATAGAGACTGAAAGAAAACATACCAAAATATACAGTGTTTTTTTCTTAGTGATGGGCTCATATTATTGTTTTCATTATATTTTTCAAATATTCCAAAATTTCTACAATGATCACATATTGCTTATAATCAGGAAAAAGTCATTAGTTTTACAAATATTCGTAAACAAAATTTTCATATGACAGTGATGTATCTTAGCACTTAGTGGGGCATTCAGATCATTTATGTTGACTATTAGTATTGATATATGGGATGCTATTCTGTTCATCATGTTGGGTGGTGATTTATTGCATTGTTTTCCCTCTTTTGCTATTGTTTTTTAAGAACTGTGAGCTTTAACTTTTGGGTAATTTTACAATGGTGGATATCTATTGTGCTGATCCATGTATAATGCAGTTCCTAGTATTTCCTGTAAGGGAAGTCTAGTAGTGACAAATTCCCTTAGCATTCACTTGTCTGGAAAAGTTTATTTCTCCATAATTTATGAAACTTAGTTTTTCAAGATACAAGATGCTTGGCTGGGCCAGGCATGGAGACTCACGCCTGTAATTCTAGCACTCTGGGAGGCTGAGGTGCGTGGATCACTTAAGGTCAGGAGTTCAAGACCAGTCTGAGCAAGGGCAAGACCCCGTCTCTACTAAAAATAAAAAGAAATTAATTGGCTAACTAAAAATATATAGAAAAAATTAGCTGGGTATGGTGGCACATGCCTGTGGTCCCAGCTACTCGGGAGGCTAAGGCAGAAGGATTGCTTGAGCTCAGGAGTTTGAGGTTGCTGTGAGCTAGACTGATGCCACAGCACTCTAGCCCGGGCAACACAGTGAGACTCTGTCTCAAAAAAAAACAAAAAACAAAAAACCCCAAGAAGCTTGGGTGGCAATTGTTCTGTTTAAGAAGACTGAAGATGAGGCCCCAACAACCCCTTCAGGCTTATAAGGACTCTACTGAGAAGCCTTCCGTTAGCCTAATGGATTTTCCTTTGTAGGTTAGTTGTTGCTTTTGTCTTGCTGCCTGTAGAATTTTCTCCATCATTTTGACTTTGGCCAAGTTGATGGCTGTGTGTCTTGCAGATGTCCTGTTTGCTATGAATCTTTCCTATGTTCAACGACCATTTTATATCTGGATCTCTGAATCTCTGGTGATACTAGGGAAGTTTTCCTCAATAATTCCCTTGAATAGATTTTCCTAGCACAAAGTTTTCCCAGTGTAAAAAGAAAAAAAGATTTTCCATGCTTTTTCTTCTTCTTTCTCAGGGATACCTATAATACATATATTAGTTCACTTCACATAGTCCCATATTTCTCTGAGAGATTGTTCAGTCTCCTTTATTCTCTTTTCTGTGTCTTTAAATGACTGGGTTCGCTCAAGAGCTTTGTCTTCAAGCTCTGAGTGTCTCTCTTCTGCTTGGTTTTGCCTGTTACTGAAGCTTTCTGCTGCATTTTGAAATTCCCTAATGACTCATTTCTTTCTATTACATCCTTTCTTGTGTTGTCTAGCTCTTTAGCAACTTTTTCATTTTTTTAATTGATGTCCTGAAATATTTTTTTGGCTTCTTTTTATTGGTTTTCAACTTTCTCTTTAATTCCATTCATCTTAGTCTCCATCCATGTTCTGAATTCCATTTCTGATATTTTGACAATTTCCTTTTGGTTGGAGTCTACTACTGTAGATCCTTTGTGATTCCTTGGGGAAGGGGTGCTTCGTTCCCAGTTACAGGGCATGGCGCTGTGGAACGACTGCTTTGCTCACTACCTCCCCGGCCTAGCAGGGGCAATGCAAAGGTTATTATTGCAAAGTCAAGCCCTATGAAGACATGGAGCCCTGTACCTGACAGCACAGAGTGGTGTCAGTTGCAGTAACCCAAGATCAGTAGCCACCAGATCCATGCTGTGCCTGTTCTCTGCTGCAGTGTCACTGTATAGACTCCAAGCAGCTCCCTGATCAGACCAGAGGTCTGTGGTGGTGTTGGAGGCCCCCTCACAGCTTCTGCTGGCCTCCAGCCCTTCACACTGCACAGACTGCTCTAGCCCAGCATCTTTACATCTCATCATTCAGCTGTCCACTGGATGTCAACTCCACACAAAAGTCTTACCTGCCCATTCAAGCTAGAGAACAAGGTCCTCGTCCCCACCCACCACCCCTGATAATTCCACTATGCTATTTTATTACCTTAAGTAATTATCACTATCTGAAATTATCTTATTATTTACTTGTTTGTGTTTTGTCTCTTTTGCTAGAATATATATTTCATATCTTACTCTAGATTTTCTAAGAAGCAGACACCAAGATGCACACTCATGAGATTAAATGTGTAAGGATTTTCATTAGGAGAAATGCATGAGAGAGAAAAAAGAGTGGAGAGCATAAGTTGAGAGAGCTCTGGGCATGTGATGCAAGTTGGATCCTGAGTGACAGAGGGAGGGAAGAAAGGTTGGGTTGAAGTGAACTAGACTGCTAAGGAATGTGCAACAAGACTATCACTAAGTTTTCAAGCTATGTCTTCCAGGAATAGACTTGTCTTAGTATCTTTGCTGCAGTCACTGGTAGGGAGCAGCCCATGGAAAATACAATCTGGTGCAATGTTACAATGGATTTCAGAGTATAGACTGAGGCCCTCAGGCAATTTTGCTCCTGTAGTTGGAGATCTCTAAGGCACATTCTCATGCCTGCCACAGTTTATAAGAGCAAGAACTTTATTACCTTTCTATTCTCAGTGATTTCCACAGTGTCTGACACATAGAAGATGCTCAAGACATGTTTGTCAGATTTATAAGTGAATGAACCAAAGAATAAAGAAACTTGCCTAAGATCACATAGGTGGAAGAGCAGAATTTGGAAAACAGCTTCCCTAATTCCAGAAAAGCTGCTTTTTGACTGTGCCTACTATATTATACTGTTTCTTAAATTGTAAACCAGGAAAAATAAAATAAATTACACACCATTTATTGGACATCTCAGACATATTTATGTCCCTTCTGCAGCAGGTTATTCTTTAACACAGTTTATTTACTTGGACCTGACAAAAAGAACAAAAAGTTTTACCCAACACCATGCAGAAGAAACAGTGCTAACCACTTCCCTTCCAGCCAAATATATTTGATGTACAGAGTGGAATCTTTTTTTTTTTTTTTTTTAAAGAGAGATACAAGGGAGAGAGGAAAAACAAAAGCCTATGCTCAGAAAGATTAAGAGTGGTCATCAACCTTGGACTCTCGGTAAATGTCATATAACGAAGAGCAATGTATTCATGTTACCACTGCCTGATACAATAATCAATAAAGACTGAGATATTTATATGAAGAAGTTGAGTTTTATCACAAAGGACAAACATCTAACTTGACCATCTTACAAAAATGCTCAAAAACAGAAGAGACATCTTAAAATAAGCCTCAGTGCATGCAAGACAGACAAAATAATAGAAACCACATAAAATTATTTTTAAATGTTATACTTTGAAGCTGATAATTTGACATCAAAGAAAACCATGAATTACTTATCTAAAACATCTTCTCAGAAATTTGGATGACAAAAATAAACAACTTTGCTCTTAGCCCTAATAATTTTCCCTAAAAACAAAACAGGTTGTAGCAATTGTCCATAGATGGAGTCAAATGCAGACAAATATACTGAGTAAGTGAAGAAACTCTGGTGGCACATGAGAGAACCTGTTAAAGTGACTTGTATGATGCAGAATAGTTGGTTTCCTATAAAGAAATCTTCATTTTGAAACCCAAGGACCTTCAGGCTATGTAGTGGAGGGATTTCCTTCTGTGTCATTAACCTGGAGCCAAGAGAAGGATAATAACTCTATGTATTAGCCTGGGATCTTCAAGTAGTTTTGACTTAATAATTGGTATGGCTCCTATAGTTGAAGACAGATGAGAAGAAATGAAATGCAAAGATATGGTTAATCCTAAAAGAGGAGATGGAATTTGGGATATGTGGGTCCTAAAATATCACCATGATTTGCACTGGTGGAAATTAGGCAATTGGGAGAGGAGTTAATATGGCATGAGAGGGAAAGAGGACAGCAGCCTACTATGGAGGGTTCTGGTGGAGGCAAGGGTAAAATACTTGCTTGCATGCTTATTCTGCCTAATGCGGTTGTTTCTAATCCTGGTTTATAAACTCAAGAAAATCAGCAAGAAAAAATCAAACAACCCTATGGAAAAGTGAGCAAAGGACATGACCAGAAACTTTTCAAAGAAGATAGACTAATGGCTAAAAAACATATGAAAAAATGCTCAACATCTCTAATCATCAGGGAAAGGCAAATCAAAACCACAATGAGATATCACTTATCTCCAATGAGAATGGCCTTTATCAAAAAGTCCCAAAGCAATAAATGTTGGCACGGATGCAGAGAGATAGGAACACTCATACACTGCTGGTGGGACTGCAAACTAGTCCAACCTCTGTGGAAAGCAATATGGAGGTACCTCAAAGAGATACAAGTAGAGCTATCATTTGATCCAGCAATCCCATTACTGGGCATCTACCCAAAAAACAAAAAACATTCTATAAAAAAGACATCTGCACTCGAATGTTTATAGCAGCACAATTCACAATTTCAAAGATGTGGAAACAACCCAAGGGGCCATCAATACATGAGTGGATTAATAAAATTTGATGTATGTATACCATGGAGTTCTACTTAGCCATGAAAAACAACGGTGATCCAGCACTTCTTGTATTATCCTGGATAGAGCTGGAACCCATTCTACTTAGTGAAGTATCTCAAGAATGGAAAAACAAGCACCACATGTACTCACTCTCAAATTGGTTTTAACTGATCAAGACTTAAATGCACATATAGTAACAACATTCATCAGGTGTCAGGCAGATGGGAGGGGGCAGGAGGGGATGGGTATATTCACACCTGCAGTACACACTTGGGGGATGGACACACATGAAGCTCTGACTCAGGTGGGGCAAAGGCAATATGTGTAACCTAAACATTTGTACCCCTATAATATGCTGAAATAAAATTTAAAAAAATTAAAAAAGAAAAGTAAAAAAAAAAAATACCCACTTGACAATGTTAAAAAAAAAAGACAGATGAGGGAGCTATCTGTAATGAAGGAAATTTGGAGAAACCAAATATGTAATGGCATAATTTGTGAGGTGTTTATGACCATCTTGCTCATCAACCATCAAAACCTTCAGTTTAAACTTTGTTACTCACCAAATTTCCATTTTGAAAATTAATTTTTGTTTCAGGAACATGACATAGTAATGAGTCTGGCCTATTAATGGCACCGCTTGAAAACAGGTTTTCTAAAGAAAGTTAGTCATATTCTGGTTACATATGTATTTAAAATTAAAATTATGATTATTTGAAGGCTGAGATAGGAGAATCACGTGAGCCCAGTAGTGTGAGCCCAGCCTAGGTAACATAGTGAGACCTTATCTCTAAAAAAATAAAATAAAATAAAATAATATGAGTATGTGAAGTCAAATGACTGATTCTCTTCTAAGCTATAGGAAATGAAGATTTATTTTCTGCATAAATTAAGTAGGAGATCTGGATAGTGAGGTGATAAGGGCAA
>VSMD01042666.1:0-52847 GCA_008750895.1 Mirza zaza
AAAAAAAAAAAAAAAATCAGTTAAGAACCAAGCTCTGCATTTAGTTTTTGTGTTCCTTTAGTCTATTTAGTCTTTAATCTAAAATGGTATCCTGGCACTCTAGTGACCCCTTGACTTTCATGACCTCAATGCTTGAAAATTGCAGGTCTGTTATTATCTTAAAATTGTGTTTGTTTGATGTTTTCTCATTGTTAGATTCAGATTATGTATCTTTGGAAGGAATATCACAGAAGTGATGCCATGTTTTCTCATTATATCTTATTAAATGGCACACAATTTTAATTTGTCTCATTATGATGACAACTTTGTGTACTTGGTTGAGGTGGTGTAAAATTACTGTAAAATTATTATTTCCCCTATGTAATTAATAAATATTTTATGGGGAGGTACTTTGAAACCATGTAAATTTTCTATTCCTAATCCAATTTTCAATGTATTCATGTATTTAATCCATATGGACTCATGGTTTCACATTTTACTCAATTGGTTATATTCCATTACTATCAAAATTTATTTTGATTCTGCAATTATCTCAGATTTGACCAGTGTAAGCCCCTTCTAATTTTCTTCTGTGTCCTTTGGATATACACCTACCATTCTTTGAGAACTTCATCACTTTCTGGCTCAAGAAAATGAACCAGGCTTTTCTTTTCTTTTTTTTCAATTTTTTAAAAATTTTTTATTTCAACATATTATGGGGGTACAAACACTAAGGTTATGTGCATTGCCCTTGCCACCCCTCCCGCCTCGAGTCAGAACTTCAAGCATGTCCATCCTCCAGAAGGTGCTCATCGCACTCACTATGTATGTAAATACCCATCCACTACCCCCCTCGCGAACCAGGCTTTTATTACACTTTCCTTGCCCCAGCCTTTGAACCGGCTATTTCTCCCGGTTCATTTTAATAGGGAACAGTATTTAAAACCATTCATTTTAATAGGGAACAGTATTTAAAAACCAAGCTTTAGGCACTACATGTACTTATTGCTGTTGGGATATCACTTCTCCAAACCCTCTCATGGCTAGGGAATAAGGGTATGTATAGAAATAAATGTATAAATATACACATCTACCTCTATATTTATTTCTATATTCACCTGTATGATAGAAAACTATGAGTTCACACCAATACCTCCAATTTTCCTTCACCATTACAAGTTGATAACTAGTTTTCTCCCTTTCTGTTTTAGTAATTCCTTTCTCTGTTAATGAGAAACCTGATGAGAAATCCCATTTTCCTTAATAAATTTAACATATCTGATCCATTCCTCTGATCCACATACGGATTATAGCGTATGTAATCACATAGCATATGTGACCAATCTCCTACCACTCCCACTCTCTCCCCAGTACCAAGCCCATCCTCACTCACTCTGCTCTAGCACTCCCTAACAAACTGTCCCTTGTGCAGAAATGCTTCTCACCTCTTTCAGGCTCTGATATTCTGCATCAAGCTACATTCTTGTGCAGAGGCTTTCCTCAGCCTACTTGTGATTCAAAACCCAAGGATTCTGGATCCTTGTCCCTCTCCCCTTGCATATGGATACCCTCCTAACCTTGTCCAGGCTCATATACCTTCACTGGGCAGACCTCCAGTTTGGGTGCCCTTGTTGTCCTTCTGTGCAGTACCTCTTCATCTTCCTCCCAATCTGGCTTTGCTTCCTGCATACCAAGGTTGCTCTCTTTTTGTTTGGACTCTGACAGCTAATATTAAAAACCACATTGTTAATATTAAAATAAAATGATTTCTGAATATGTATGAAGGGTTCTTCATTTTACTTTTAGATATGTTGTTGCTAGCCTATGTCATTAGCCTTTTTTTACTTTGCATTTGATTAACAGTGTTTTTGGAGTTAGTGAATGTTTTAGGACTTTCAGAGACTTAAAAATAAAAAATCAGTTATGAATATAAACACACAAAGTACCGTCATTAGACTTTATGACCTTTTGCCAAAGGCCTCTGCTTTGAATATTTCTAAATGGAAAAATATCTTAACCTAAAAAACAGTTTACTTATGAATGGCATGTTTTACATAGAAAAATGCTATACAGTATAACAGAATAGAAAATGGCTATTCTATATTGATAATTAGTGTTTGTATTAGTTTCCTAAGGCTGCATTACAAAATCCTACAAAGTGCGTGTCTTAAAAACAACAGTTCTAGAAGCTACTAGTCTGAAATTAAAGTGTTCAGGGCCATGCTGCCTCTGAAACCTGTAGGGAAATCCTTTCTTGCCTCTTCCTAGCTTTTGGTGATTTATTTGCAATCTTTGGCATTTTGTGGCTTGCATCTGCATAACTCCAATCCTTGTCAAATGATATTCTCCCTGTGTGTTGACATGGCCATCTTTCATATGACACCAGTAATACTGGATTAGGGGGCCAACCTACTCCAGTATGACATCATCTTAATTACTTACCTACCTCTACAACAACCCTATTTCCAAATAAGGTCACATTTTGAGGTAGTGATGGTTAGAAATATCTTTTCAGGGGCAACACAATTGGATCCTTAACAGTATATAAGCAAAGAGTATGTTTCTGTTTTGCTTTAGGAAAGAATTAATCATCAGATTGTACCTAAATGCTATCTCTTTACTGTCAATTTATGTAACATGTAATATTATACAGTCATAAAGTTTCATACAGCATCACAAGTTATAGGAATTAGTAATATACATGTTTTTGCATTAGACCACTTCTGGTTAAATTAAGAAAAAAATGTCATTTTGACCAAATAGCTCTCTGAGAGAAATATCTGTGATTGGCTAGCCAGCTTCTGCAGTCAGTTCCACTATCAGATTTTGGAAAAGTTTTCTGATCTAAGTTTAAGGTAATTTGGTAAGCTGAGAATCTAGAATCATTTTACCTGTTTAGAAAAGGCAATCTAAATCCGGCCATGGTGATGCATGCCTGTAGTCCTAGCTACTTGGGAAGCTGAGGTGGGAAGATTATTTGAGGCCAGGAGTTTGAGACCAACCTGGGCAATATGTGAGGCCACATCTCTAAAAAAGAAAAGAAAAGAAATCTATAAATAGCCTTATAATGTTTTTAATGGTTAATGTTGCTTTCCACGTTTAAACTAAAGTAAACATTAGTTTTAGGAGGAGAGTCGTAGTTGTAAATATTTTTCTTACCAGCACATCTGTCCTTTGTGGAGGCCTTTTGTTACACTTTTCAGATGAGATTTACTAACTTTTAAGAAAACTTAAGCAATATATTAAACTTTATGCATGATTCATGACTTTAAATATTCCTTATACTTCAGTTACTGTTTTTATAACCATCTGGAAATACATTTTAAATGAGGCTTGCTCTTTATTTAATAAAAGCATATGTATTAATTAAATATAATATTTACAAAATTAGTTCAGACTTGTGCTGGTTAAATTGCATGATTTGGTAAAACTTGTGAATGAACGAAATGTTCTGTTGCCTGAATTATATGATTAGCTTAAACTTCTGAATAAACTAAATGTTCTTGGAAAATTTCCAGTATGGAATTTTTCACCTAAGATGAGTTATTATACTTTCTTCTTAGGAATATTGATGTTTAGAAAATTCATGTTTTCTAATCATAAATGTCCACTGAGAATAAAGCTTAAATTTCTTATTTTAATTAGCACAATGTCTTTTCTTTCTGTATTACATTTAATGTATTACATTAAGAATATTTATGTTTTATATTATGAATTTCCAAAATACTTCTTCCAACATTTTAAAATGTTGATATTAAACATATTTTTCTAGTTTTCACCCAGAGTTATGGCTTTATTTTGAATAACTTTTCATTTTTTTCAAATGATTTCAGACTGCTATATAGAGTATCTGCAGTACATGGCTCTTTCTTTCATTAAATCACATTAACAAGTGATTTATTTTACCAAGCATTGTGGTTAAGTGCTAGAGATACAATAAATACATCTGTGATCCAAAGAACTGATACTCCAATGTGATATTTGGGTTTTGAGAAAAAAGCAGTTACAGCATAATATTATCAAGAACTGTAACAGATATGTCAGATATGCTGACAGAAGACACAAGACTCCTGGGTCAGAGAAAAGGGACTTTAGTATTCACAGCTATGGCAATAACCAGGGAATCAGCATTTCTTTGCACTGGTTCTCCAAGCTCCATTTCCAACAAGGGTGTTGTGAAGAGGGCCAGGTGACACCTGTGTATGAAATGTTAAGCAAGAGAGAATTGTTGAGCTTAGAGAGGGAAATGTTTTATAATGGGCAATAAGTATGCCTGCCTTTTGCTCTGATATACCCACTCCTATCTTCCAAAACTGTTACCAAACCTGCTCTTTGCTCTAGAGGAAGACGATTTATCTTTCAAGGTTATTCATCTCAGAAATATTGTCCAGAATAAAGGCAATCAGTGCCTCTGCACACAATATGTGTGGAAATGCAAAAGACCAGTGGAGAATTGTCTCCCACTTCTCAATAGACAGACTCTCTCTCCCTTGCTGGTCTCAAAGGAGCAAACTACAAAGGAACTCTGTGTTAGTTTTCTATTGCTATGCAACAGATTACTACAACCTTTGCAGCTTAAAACAATACATATTTATTATCTCACATTTCTGCATAGGTCAGGAGTTTACGTGCATTTTAGCATAGTATTCTGCTTAGTGTCTCATAAGCTTAAGTCATGCTGTGAGTCAGGATGAGGTATTCATCTGGAGAACTCAAATGGGGAAGAAGCCACTGCCCTACTGATGTGGTTGTTGGCAGCATTTAGTTCCTTGCAGTTGTAGAATTCAGAGAAGCTTACTTCCTCAAAGCCAGCAAGGTAGGGTAGGTTTGGGAAGGGTGACAGAGAAAGAACAAGTGGGGGAAAAAAATCACCAGTGATCTAAGAGGTTAAGAGAGCACCTGTGTGCTTGTAGTAAGACTGCTTTTCCATAGCAGGAGTCATTATTGACATTTGGAGCTAGGTAATTTTTTCTTGTAGGGGTCTACTGTCCTGTGATGATGTTTAACAGCATCCCTGGCCTCTACCCACTAGATGCCAGTAGCATCCTCCCAATTATAACAACCAAAAATGCTTTCATTGCCACATGTCCTCTGAGGGGGCAAAATTTCACCCAGTTGAGAACCACTGCTATACAGACTCTAGTGGGCAGGTGTAAAGTGATTGCCCATGTGTCCTTAGGGTAAGACCATTTTTCTACAAAACTCCATATTTTTATCAGCAAGGGTCAATTGGAGCCACAGAGTTTTTTCCTGCTTCTGTCAAGACCATCCTCCCCACCAACCTTCACTTTAGGTTTTTCTGTTAACCAAAGTTTGATCGAACCACTATTTGTTTTTGAACCATCAAGAATAATCTGTTTAATCCTGTCCCTGTTCATGGAAGTAACCACAAGAAACCCAGTGCTCCCAAATTATTCCTCATTTTGGACAACAATCTCCTTATGGCTCTGTTCATCAGCTTTTTGGTGTTTATTTCCACCCCTATCCATCCCATGACACTTTAATTTTCCTCTCTGGCACTCAAGGTCAGTTATTAGCAAAATCTCTTATTCTTGACCTTCTTGAAACTTGTATCTTCTTTTATGATTGGTGTTTTGCAGAACTCTTTGCATAAGAGTGGTGTTTTGCACCACTCTTAAGTGGTGGTGGTTTTCCTTCTCACCTTCCTCCTATTAGGGAGTTGAGAGTTGGTGTCTTATTTGCTCCTTATTGACACTCAGATCATTCTTCCTCCTTACTACCCCAAAACTAGCAGCTTTGACTCTCATGTATTCAGAGCATTCTTAAGGCTGCCCAGCAGATATTCTATATTTTCATTGTATATTTGTTTTTTTCATGAGCTCAGAAATTGTTTAAATCCATCTTCTCTCTCCTTTGACCTTTAGCACCTTTCTGGCAGTGACTACCATATATTCAGCAAAACCTATATATCCTCTACTTTCTGAGTATATAGCTAGATTATGTTTCTCAGCCTCCCTTCTAGAGAGAGTGACTACGTTTTGGCCAGTGGAATGTAAGTAGAAGTGATAAATGCCACATGTTCTTTCACCCATTAAGGATTTGCTCTTTCCCCCTTTTCTAACTGGATGCAGAGGATCCAGCAGAGAAATGGTGAAGCCACAAGATAGAAGGAACCTGAGTCCCTGTGGAAGGCTGCCCTTCCATCCACAGCAGAACCATGTTGGACTTTGTGTGAACAAAAAATAAATTATTATTGTATTAATATTAAGCCTCCGAGATTAGGGGGAGTGTGGTATATTATAGGAGATGGTGTTATTTATTTTTTGCCACCCCTCACCCTCTGTCTGCTCCATTATTTACTTTATTTTTTTTATTTATTTTTTTTTTTGAGACAGAGTCTCACTTTATTGCCCAGGCTAGAGTGAGTGCTGTGGCGTCAGCCTAGCTCACAGCAACCTCAAACTCCTGGGCTCAAGCAATCCTGCTGCCTCAGCCTCCCAAGCAACTGGGACTACAGGCATGCGCCACCATGCCCGGCTAATTATTTTTTCTATATATATTAGTTGGCCAATTAATTTCTTTCCATTTATAGTAGAGATGAGGTCTCGTTCTTGCTCAGGCTGGTCTCGAACTCCTGAGCTCAAACGATCCACCCACCTCGGCCTCCCAGAGAGCTAGGATTATAGGCGTGAGCCACCCCGCCCGGCCTCATTATTTTACTTTAATACCAATTCCTTCCCTTACCCCATTGGTCCCCAACCTTTTTGACCAGGGACGGGTTTAATGGAAGACAGTTTTTCCACAGACCAGGGTGGAGGGGATGGTTTCAGGGTGATTCATGCACATTACATTTATTGTGCAGCGAAACATCTCTGCTAATGATAATCTGTATTTGCAGCTGCTCCCCAGCACTAGCATCACCACATCAGCTTCACCTCAGATCATCAGGTATTAGCATCTCATAAGAAGCCTGCAACCTAGATTCCTCACATACACAGTTTACAGTAGGGTTTGCACTCCTGAGAATCTAATGCCACCACTGATCTTGTGCATTGGTTTCCTTGTCTTCTTGCCTTTTCAGTGACAGCACTACAGAATTTTCCCTGTCTTGTGTCCGTTAATTTTTACCAAATTTTTAAATTTTTACCAAATTTTAAATTTTTAAATTTATTTTACCAAATAAATTTTTTATTTGTTTGTTTTTACTGGCATACAAACTTGGTGTTATCACTTTATTAAAACAAACAAACAAATAAAATGCATTTTTTTTGCTTGGTATTACTTCCCCTTTTACTTTTCTCCTATTACTGTTTCTCTTTACAACAAAATTTCTTAAAAGCATTATCTGTAATTGATGTCTCTACTTGCTCTCCTTTTCTCTCCAAACCCATTTAAATCAGATCTTCATCCACAACTGCACTAAAACTTTTCTTATCAAGACCACCAATGATCTTCATATCGCTAAATCCAGTGGTTAATGCAGTGCTCATTGTACTTGACCCAGCAGCAAAATTTGATACACTCTTCTTGAATATTTCATCCCTTTGCCTTCCAGAAGAGTACCCTCTCCTTGTTTACTTCCTGCCTTTTTGTTTATTATCATTTTTAGCCTTTTTTAAGGTAATGAGAAATAATGTACATATAGAAACTTGTGCAAAAAATGTAATGTTCATTGATTTATTACAAAATAACCATCCATGTAATCACCACTCAGGTAAAGAAATAGATATTGCCAGTACTCCAAGAAATTACCTTCTGCTTTTCCCCATTCATTATTTTCTTTTTTTTTCCCTTTATTTTATCATATTATGGGGGTGGGTACAAATATTGTTAGGGTTACATATATTGTCCATGCCATTCCTCCCCCCGGCCCCCCACCTTACCAAAACATCAAGCATGTCCTACCCCCAGGTGGTACACATCGCACCTATTTTGTAAGTATATATCCTTCCCCTCCTCCCCCTTCCCATTTGCCCACCACCCAATAAAAGCCATTCATTATTTTCTATCTCCCTCCAAAGAGAGGCCACTTTTAGTAATCACTTTTTTGGGGTTTTTTTTTTATAATTTATTTGTTCTTTTAAAAACTTTACATATAAGGAATCATTCAGTGTATATTTTTTATGTCTGACTTCTAGTCAACATTTTGTTTGTGAGATTTAACTATGCTCTTGAATGTAGCTTTAGCTCATTTATTTCCATTGCTGTATAATATTCCACTGTATGAATATGCCATTATTTATCCATTTCATCACTGTTGTACTATGGAATTGTGACAGGTTTTAGCAATTAGAAATAGTACTGCTAAATAATCTTGCATCTGTCTCTTAATATAATTGTGAACACATCTTTATTGGGTATATAGTTAGGAGAAGAATTTCTGAGTCAAGGGGTATATATATCTTTGATTTTAATAGATAATGCCAAAATGTTTTTAAAAATAATTGTATCAGTTTACCTTCTCATCATCAGTGTATGAGAACTCCCATTGCTCTTCCCTAAAACCTGATATTGCCAGTTTTAAAATATTAGCCATAGTGGTTGGTAAACAGTGGTATTGCCCTGTGGTTTTAATTTGCATTTTCCTATTAAGGAGGTTGAACGTCTTTTTTATATGTATAATATATTGGCCATTTGAATATTTTATTTTTTGAAAGTTTTATTCAGGCTCTTGTTCACTTTTTTAATTTCAGAATTTATGGGGGTAAAGACACTTTGGTTACATATATTGCCTTTGCACTGCCTAAGTCAGAGCTACAAGCATGCGCATCCCCCCCAAAAGTGCATACTGCGCCCATTAGGTGTGAATTTACCCATCCCTCCTCCCCCTCCCATCTTGTTCATTTCTCTGTATTGAGTTTATTTTATGCTCTTTTGTGATTTGTAGAGCTACTTTTTATAATTAGATATGAGCTCTTTGTTGGTTTTATGTGTTCCTTTGTTGGTTCTGTGTTCCATAGAACCAAATAAAAGGATTCCACTTTGTAGTTTGTTTTTGCCCTGAGTATTGTAGAGCTGATGCTGTTGGTGTGCTATCCACATTGCCTTGATATTCCCTTTTGTGCAAGGGCGACTTCTTGATGGAAGCAGTTGAGACTTTCTGCCCAAGGACCTTCTCTGGCTGCAAGATGCCAGAGTATCAGGTAGTTGATGCCCTCGGCAACAGCTCTTAACCAATACTGAATAGGAGTTGATGAATAACTACTTCATTTTTCTAGCTCTGGAAATAACTCCTGGAGCTTGCTCTACACCATCTCTCAGAGGTCTCTGACAAGATTAAGCCACAAGTACCATACATTGGTAACCTGATCATTATTAATGCATCCTGCATTAGTATCCTTTCCTTCCCTCTCTTCTCTACTTCCTTGCCTGTTCTTGCTGGAATTACTTTTAAAATAAATTATTTGCCCTCAAATTCTAGTTTCTCAAAGTTGTCTTTTGGAGAACCTATCCTGGATCAGTAGTAATTTTTGATGAATAGAAGCTCTTAATTTAAATGAATCTAGTTTATCATTTTTTTCCTTTATAGTTAGTGTTTGCTATGTCATACTTAAGAAGTCTTTACTCCAGTGTCTGGATTGTACCTGTGGAATTTTGATTTATGGAAGTGATTGAATGACAACACAATACAGAGAAGCCAATGCCATTGAAAGAAGATTTGATTACTTATAGTTCCCAAAAGAAGGGGGCACACTAGAAAGTACCAGGATGAGTCAGGAGACAGTAGGAGCAAGGGGGAAACCATAGGCAAAAGCCTTTATTTTACTACAGTGCCAAGATGTTCTAAGAGCGGGATGTCCCCCTGTTGGGCAGGAAGTGAAACACAAATGTTAGGATTTGTGATTGGATGGTTTGTAATATGAGGTTTATATGCCTGCAAAAGCCAGGCTGCAAGGGAGATATAAACAACTTTGTCTGTTAGTTTGACCGTGTGATTAATAGATGCTAAATCATCAATTACAAGATCTATAATAATTAATTAAAACATCCAAGGGCATGAAGATATTCTTCATTGTATTCCAGATGTTTTATTGCTTCACCTTTTGTATTTAGATCTATAATCCACCTGGAATTAGTTTTTGTTTGTGAGGTGAGGAAAGGGCCGTGTTTCTTCTTTTCTCATACCGATTCATAATTGCATTCAATGCTAGTACTAATTATGGAAAAGACCATCCTTTCCCCATTGCTTTGCAGTCACCCTTTAACATAAGTCAAATGCTCATATATGCTTGAGTCTGTTTCTAGACTCTTTATTCTGCTCCATTGATCTCTCTGTCTTTCCTTGTGCTAATACCACCGTTTATTAATTACTGTAATTTTATTGCAAGTTGATATATTCAGCACAGTTAGGCCTTCCACCCTTTTCTTCTTCAAGAGTGTGTTGGCTATTTTTGGAAGTGTTCTTCATTGGTGAGAGTTATCTTCTGTTTGGTAAATTGTATTTATTTTTAATTTTCCAGCTAATTTCAAAAATCCACCTAAGAGAACATGAGATAACCCTTTTGGGGGCTAACAACATTTGTTATGACTTTACTTCTAAACTGACCCATATGGTCATAGAACAGTCCAGGTATTGTGCAGTGGTGATACAGATCAGGTTACCTCAAAAAGAAATAGCTCCATATCAAGTACATTATGTCATAATTGTAATATCATAAAAACCCACTCCTTCCGTCTATTCATAAATTACTCCATGCATCAGAACATTCTTCATTTCGCCAGGTTCAGTACCATTGCACAACTCTAGAGAGAGTGTTATTTATTTATATAAAGCTTATTCATAAATTTAGAATGTTGTGCTCACTTCGACAGTACATATACTAAAATTGGAACGATACAGAAAAGATAAGCACGGCCCCTGCGCAAGGATGACATGCAAATTCGAGAAGTGTTCCATATTTTAAAAAATATATATTTAGAATGTTGATGTTGCTTTATTTTGAAAAACTAATTAATTTGCACTACTGGAATTATGAAAATTATTTTACTTACACAAACAGGAACCAATGTGGGAAACTGATGTTGTTCTGTAACTGTCCAGGAGATTTGGATTCAGCCACAGAGATGTGGATATCATCTATCCACAGATATCTTTTGTGCATTTTTCAGTTATTTTAAGTCTCTTGATGCTGCTCAGGAATGAACTGTATCTCCTTTTGCTATTGCAGTTTAAATTGGACTCAAGGGACTGAAATAGAAATGAAAGTTGGATACAATGAGGTGAACTCAACTCATTGTCAGACTTTCAGGAAACTAGTGCACTAGGTGTATTATGGTGGGTGAATAATTGCTAATCATTCTCTAGGCTGGCATCCTGGCTAACCTGATATATAAAAATATATGGAATATGATAAGAGTAGAATGTTCAAGAGGAAAACCCATTCTTGTATTAAGTATTTATAATGTCCACATTTGGATTTTTATCTTAACAGGTCAATGCAGCTGAATCAAAGATTACAAATTTAATATACCTAAAACATACCTTGGAACTTGTGGACTCTTTAAAGGTAATTTATACATATGGGTATCATATAAAACATGTACAGCATCATTTTTTAACCTTTTTGTTTAGATAAAATTTTGAACTTAGAGAAAATTTCAAGAAGAACATAATGAATTCCCTATATTTTTTCTCTTTATGTATACAGCACATACATACACATTATTATCCTTATTATTTTTTCTGAACCACTTGAGAATATGTTGTAGTACCTACATACTAAAGTACATGTTTCCTAATAACAAGGATATTCTTTTATATATTAATAACCACAATATTATTATCCAATTCAGGATATTTAATATTGATACAATTATATGGCATATATCCAATTATCCTAATAATATTCTTAGTAACATTTTATTTTCTGATACAAGGTCCAATCCAGGACCATGTATTATATTTAATGTCCTGTTTCTTTAAACTCCTTAAGCTAGAAAAATTTCTAAGGCCTTTGATTTTGACATTGTCAAAATGTGTGAGGGCCATTGTCTTATAGGATGTTCCTTAGTTTGTGTGACTGTGTCCTCATGATTAAATTCATCTTATTAGAAAAATTCATCTTATACATATTTAGCAGTAACACTCTATGAGCAATGTTGTAGCCTTCCCAGTACATCACATCACATCAGGAGGCACATGACGTCATTTCCCTATTCTTGATGTTAACTTTGATCAGTTTCGTTACTATAAAACTCTCATATTTTCTTTTGTAATTAATAAGTAAGTAATCTATGAATACTTTGAGAATGTGTAACCAAGCTTGTTCCTTATCAAATTTTTACCCATTGATTTTAGAATTTATTGATGACTCTTCCCTGAAGTAATTTTTACTCTGATAGTTACAAGATGGAGATTTTCTCATCAATTTTTAGTACTACACTGTGTAAAGCATTTTTTTATTAAATTAATAAAAAGAAATAGCTTTTTGAAAAGAAAAAATAGTGAAACATATGGAAGAATCTTGTTATAGTGATCTTTCTAATAAACATAATGAGAATAATTTGACAAAATATTTCAAAAATATTATCACATTTCTTATAATGAAAGAGGTGGAATAAATCAACCAGAAAAGTATTGATAGATTTGATAAAACACAAATTTTAAACTTTGATATGTCAAAAGCAAAGTAAAAGGCAAAGAAAGGAAAAATTTATAACAAATGACAGACAAAATACTAATTTCTTTCATCATAAAACTCATACAGTTTCATAAGAAAATACAAGAATGCCAATGGAAATAAGGAAAATGACTCAAAAATGGAAATCAAAATGATTAATAAATTGTACCAAAAATGTTAACCTCATTATTAATCAAAGAAATGTACATTAAAACCATATTTTTTATCTATCAAATGCAGAAATTTTTATTTTTCTAAATAGATGTAACTCTCTGCTAATTAGAAATTAGTGCAACAGGCAATTTCTTCAACAGGTGGTAGGAATATGAATTATACACACTTTATAGGGAATAGTCACAAAATATATCTTTTGATCCTATAATACTATTTCTAGTAATCTGTCTGAAAAAGCTTTCCAGAAATGTTGACCAAGATTTATTTCCAATGATGGTCATTGCAGCATTATTTATATCAGTGAGAAATTATAAGTAGAGTGGAACTCTAATAATTAGGGAAAGAGAGTATTTGCTTTCCACAGTGTGAAATATTATTAAAAATTTTTGACATGAAAAGTTTCTCACACTTATGATGTAGTACACATTGAGCATCCCTAATCTGAAAATCCAAAATGCTCCAAAATCTGAAACTTTTTGAGTGCCAGAATGACATCAGGACACCACAAGTGGAAAATTCCACACCTGACCTCATGTGATGGTTTGCAGTCAAAATGCAGGCACTGCTACACATAGTTTATTCAGAAAAAGGTCCACCCAGCCGCCTTAAGCTGTGATATATCTTTTCTGCACACACCCAACTTCTTTCATGCAAACATACCCACAAAAGGTAATAAAATGGCATTTATGCTGGCCAAATACACCAATAGCAGGTTTTCCATAGTGCCCCCAAATGCAGCCAAGACCTACATGCATTACTCACTGTGTTTTTTGCTTGGTCTTTGCTCTGTGATGTAAAGCTATTGTTGAAAATGTCAAAAATATCTGCAAGTTACCCCATAGGTAACAGTGATAACAAAAGAAGGAAGCATTTATGTTTGCCTAGAACATAGAAAGTCAAGCTATTAGAGAAACTGGACAGTGGTGTAAGTGTGAAACATTTTACAGAATAGTATGGTGTTGGAATAACCAACATATATGACCCGAAGAAACAGAAGGATAAACTATTGGAGTTCTATCCTGAAAGTGATGAAAAGAAGTTAATGAAAAACAACAAAACACTGGATAAAGCTGAAAATGAAGATCTTGATTGTCTTGAAAGAGTGGATCTGTCAGCGTCACAATGACCATATGCCATTTAATAGTATGCTACATGTGAAACAAGCAAAGATCTATTGCAATAAACTGAGAATTGAAGGGAACTGTTACTATTCAACATGCTGGTTGCAGAAAATTAAGAAATGACATGGAATTAATTTTTAAAAATTTGTGGTGATAACGCAGCTGCTGATCTGCATTATCTGCATTGGAGATATTCATTGACAAGTTTGCCAGGACCATCACTGATGAAAGTCTGATGCCAGAATAAGTCTGTAATGCTGATGAAACATCACTATGTTGGCATTATTGCCCAAGAAAGACACTGACTACAGCTGATGAGACAGCCCCTACAGGAATTAAGGATGCCAGAGACAGAGTAACTGCTGGGATATGCTAATGTAGCAGGCATGAGCAAGTATAAACTTGTTATAGGCAAAAGCTTGTGTCCTCACTGTTTCTGAGGAGTGAATTTCTTACCTGTCCATTATTATCCTAACAAAAAGGCTTGAATCACCAAGGACTTCTTTTCTGATTGGTTTCACATATATTTTGTACCAGTAGCTTGTGCTTACTTCATGGAAGTTAGACTGGTTGATGACTGCAAGACTTTGTTATTCCTTGACAACTGTCTTGCTCATCCTTCAGCTGAAATTCTCATCAAAAATATGTTTATGTCATCTATTTTCCCCTAAACATGATTTCATTAATTCAGCCATGCGACCAGGGTATCAGATCAATGAAGAGTAAATATAAAAACACTTTTCTTAGCCAATCACTGCTCCATCAAAAATAAACAAATGGGATCTCATCAAATTAAAAAGTTTCTGCACAGGTAAGGAAACCATCATTAGAGCAAATAGACAACCCACAGTGTGGGAGAAAATATTTGCTCTCTACACTGCTGATAAAGGTCTAATAACAAGAATCTATCTAGAACTTAAAAGAATAAACAAGAAAAAATCAAACAATCCCATCAAAAAATGGGCAATGGAAATGAACAGAAACTTCTCCAAAGAAGACAGAATAATGGCCTGCAAACATATAGAAAAATGTTCAACATCTCTAATCATCAGAGAAATGCAAATCAAAACCACAATGGGATACCATCTAATACCAGTGAGAATGGCTTGTATCAAGAAATCCCAAAGCAACAAATGCTGGCGAGGATGTGGAGAGACAGGAACACTCTTACACTGCTGGTGGGACTGCAAATTAGTGCAACCCCTGTGGAAAAGAATTTGGAGATACCTCGAACAGCTAGAAATAGAAATACCATTCGACCCAGCAATAGCATTGTTGCCCATCTACCCAAAAGAGCACAAGACATTCTATTACAAAGACATCTGCACCCGAATGTTTATGGCAGCACAATTCATTATTGCAAGATCATGGAAATAACCCAAGTGTCCGTCAATTCATGAGTGGATAATTAAAATTTGGTATATGCTCACAATGGAATACTGCTCAATTCTAAGAAATGACAGTGAGCTAGCACCATTTATGCTATCCTGGATTAAGCTTAAGCCCATTATCCAAAGTGAGGCGACACAAGATCAAGAAAATGGGCTCCACATCTACTCGCCATCAAATTGGTACTGACTGATTAAAACTATGGCGCTCAAATGGTGGTAGTGTTCACCAGGGTTTGGGGGAGGGGGAGATACACATCTTAGGGTTGTGGCGAGCATTGGGGGGCAGGGGAAGGGAATACCTCTAACCCTTGGTAGGGAAAGGCAAAGATATACAATGTAACCAAAAGGTCAAAAAATGAAAAAAAAAAAAAAACTTTTATTGGGTGGTGGGCAGATGGGAGGGGGGAGGAAGGGAAGGATATATACTTATAAAATAGGTGGGATGCACACCACCTGGGGGTTGGACATGCTTGCTTGATGTTTTGGCAAGGGCTGGGGGGAAGGAATGGCAGGGGCAATATATGTAACCCTAACAATATTTGTACCCCCATAATATGATAAAATAAAAGGGAAAAAATAATAAAATCTAAAAAAAAGAAAAACCACGTTTCTTGAACACCATGCTAACAGCAGAGAACAGAGGTATGGGTGTGGAGGGTTTTCAAAAGGAGTTTAGTGTGAAGGATGTCATACATGCTGTTGCCAATGCTTGAACACAGTGACGTAAGAGACCAAAAGTGTGCCATTGTTTGTTGCTGTTGTTTAACCACTAATACAAGTATTCTGGTGACACTACTGTGCTGATTATACTCGTTATTTTTTCACTGTATTAATGATATGCTATTTTTTCCCTGTTAAGTACTTATGTGTGAATAAGTGTATGAAAATGATTATTTATTGGTAGCATATAAAATTCAGGGTGGGGAATGATGATGATGCCAAACAACCATAGATAGTCTACATTGGTGGCTGAGATAGTGACATCTTTGCTTTCTGATGGTTCAGTGTATACAAATTTTTGTTTCATGTGCAAAAATATTAAAAATATTGTATAAAATTAACTCAGGCTATGTGTATAAGGTATACGTGAAACATAAATGAATTTCATGTTTAGACTTGGGTTCTATCCCCAAGATATCTCCTTATGTATATGCAAATATTCCAGAATCTTAAAAAATATACAGAATCTGAAGCACTTCTGATCTCTAGCATTTTGGATAAAGGGTACTCACCTGTATTAAATGGGGAATAGGAATGGGTAAGAAGCATATAATGATATAAATTTTTAAATTTCAGATAGTGACAGGAAATATACCATGACATTTAGAGTATTCATCTTTGGAAGGGCAGCAGAATTATGAGGGACTTATTTTTTTCTTTATGCTTCTATTAATTTTCTAGTTTATGTCAGAGTGTGCATATTATTTTCTATTCAAAAGCAAAAAAGAATTCATGCCATTGCCTCATATCATTTTAAAATATGAGGTAAAGATTGGGATAACTATGTTTTTCTTCTCTTTTCTGTTTATTCAGTTGGTGACCACTCTTAGTTTTCATTAAACAAAGTAAAATTCGTATTTTTACCATACAAGAATGGAGAAATTGCTCTTTATGAATATGCAAAGCACTTTTTTTGGTTTAATGTATATTTAACCCAAATTTTGGAATTATATGTAGAATACTCTAAATGTACAACAGTAGTTGTTTAATACCTATTTCTATAAATAGTTGGATGTTAACGATTAGCTGAGAGACAAGAAAAATAAAAGTCAAAATGATGAAACAGTGGATAGCACTTATTAGTCATTTGCTTTTTATCTGGAAAATGGAAAGGATACCATCTGTCCTCACTTAAATATACCTAAAATATTTTTTATGAGTATATAAATGAGAAAATGAAGCAAGAAATCACTTGGTAAAGTATTAAACACATATAAAATGCTATGTTTGAATGTTATAATTTATTAACCTAAATTATTTTTTATTTTATTCTTTCATAGATTGCTCTGAAGAACTGTAACACACCTCTATTAAGAGCTTACTATGGTTCCTTGGAAGACAAGAGGTCTTTGTCACACAACTTAATAAAATATCAGATTATTCTTTTCTTCCTGATTGTAACTGATTTTAAAGACTCTAATTGCATTCTGTAGAACAATTACCTGAGTTTTGATTGATAGACGCTTTAAACTATTCATCAAAATTCTAATTATACATTTCATCTTACAAGTACAACAAATAGGGTAGCAACACATTGATTATCTGTGTTAATGGGCAATTAGAATAACATGAAAAATTGAAATACATGCACAATTTTAATATTTATCCTTTTAACCATTCTCCATGGAAAGACTTACAAAAAATAAAAATATATTTTATTTGTTCAATCATGAAGGGTCTAATGTAACCAAAAATAGTAGATATGAATATTGAATAAAATCTAAATACAGTTCAATTTTAATATTGTTAAATTATTAGCACTGGCACCTTGGTTCTGAACTGAAAAGATTTGTGATATTTAAGAAACGTTATTTTATTCATTGAAGATTTATATCCCATGTGAGACCACAAATTGAAGTTAATAATAAAGCCAGCTTAATTATAAATAAAATACAGAACAGAATAAAGGAACAATTAGGAAAATAGGTGTTACCAGATTTCTGGTTTGCATAATCACTGCACTTGATCACTGATAATTGTGAGGTTCCTATTGCACCATCTCACAATATGTGTTTAGTCCTCCTAGCCTCTACTGAGGGCAAGGGACCATGTGTAATCCTTTGAATTCGTGTACATAGAACAGTGCTTGATACATGGTATAAGTAAATATTTATTGAGTAAATGAGCATGAAGCCAGAAGTTTTATAACAGTTCTTTAGGGATATATTTTGTACTCACAGGCACAGTCAGTATGTATAATTTGGAAGATCTATTTATTAGCAGATGTAGAACTTTTTTTGGTGGCCTCATGCTGTTTTAGACTAGTCCTGACTGATGAAATAGTTTAAAATTGACATAGTTGTACCTATAACATATGTAAATTTAAGTATTTATTGCTTAATTATTTATTTCAATATAACCTTCAACAAAAATTTGCTATCATTAACTTCAATTCAAATTATAAATTAAAATAACTGACTTAATGCCTATAATGTTCTTTTTCTGCCTTAATGTTAGGTTTGGAATCATACTTGAAAAGATTAAAACAGTAATTAATGATGATGCAAGATACATGAAAGGTTGCCTAAATATGAGGACTCAGAAGTGCTATGCAGTGAGGTCTAACATAAATGAATTTCTTGACATAGCTAGAAGAACATATACAGAGATTGTAGACGACATAGCAGGTAATTTATCTATTTTGTCACGTTTTTCTGTTTTTTATGAATAAAACAAATGTTTTAGAACATGCTATGGTTTTTTTGCTGCTGAAGACTAGCCATGAATATTTTTAATTTAATTCTTGTTACCAAAACATAAGGTTCACACATATTGCCATTTAAGGAAACTTACTTTTTTTAAAAAATAAAGATGTCAAAGTATTACAATGTATCTCTTTCCTCCAAACTTAAATATAGACTTACCTTCATAAAACATTGTGTATAAGTTCTATGAAAAATGTAGGCTGTCAACACTAGAAGGTTCCATTGGCAGGAGAGATATCATTTTTATCTAAAAGAAGTGGCATTTGAGCCAGTCCAGTAATTCTTTTAACAAATATTTATTGAGCTCCTACTACATGTTGACACTGTTCTACATACTGGGAATACATAATGAACAAGACAAAATTCCTGTCCTCATGGAGCTTATATATGGCATGGGAGGCAGACAATAAAGCAACAAACACATACATATATATGTATATGTACATCAGTATTGATTATATCAATCATATATTCATATAATTTCACATGGATATAAAATATATGGGCAAAAAACAGCAGCAGGTTAGAGGGCACAGAGAGTCACTGGGTGTGGAGGGACAGAGTGTGAGAAGGTTTTTAGTAGATGCATTAGCCTAGAGAGGAATTCTGCCTGCTGGCAGTGGTACAAGCAGAAGCAGAGGGGCACAGGGAAACTTTGAGGAATGAGTGAACAAATCTGTTAGCATGGAATAGCACATTCTCTCTTACAGAACTAATAAGAGATATGGTCAGAGATGTAGACTGGGGACCAGAATTTAGTCTCTGAAGGCCAAGAGTGTGGGTTTTTTTCCTGAGGAGACGAACAGACACTGAGATGTTTTTGTTCTGTGAGTTGAAATGGATCAAGAAAATATATTGAATGAATTTGAGTGGAAAAATGGAGACAGGGAGACCAGCCTAAATTATTACAAGTTAATAAAGCATTATTTAGGGTGATAGCAATATATATGATAAGAGAAGAATGCAAGAGTTGAAGGAAAAATTGATAGAGTTACTAATTAGGTAGATACGGCCACATTAAACAGAAATGTAGCCATTAGTGCTAATTGAGATTTCTAGCCTAACAATGGTGGTACCATTGAGAAAAGCAGGAAAATCAGGAGGAGGAACTGTTTTGAATAATAAATGTTAGTTTTTTTAAAGTAATGTTCAAAGTATTAATGATTATCAAGTTAGAAATATAAATTTAGAATCCTGAAGTGAGCATGAAGTTGATAGGGAGATTTGGATTTTTTTAGAAATTTTATTTAATGAATCATCTATTTACCTTTTGGAATATTTTGTATTGTAAAATGTTTTATAGAGGAAAATTCTAATTGGGAATTAATGATTACTATAATTTGTATGATTATTCTCTTCTTTAAAAAAAAAAAGTGAAATAGGCCAGGCGTGTTGGCTCACGCCTGTAATCCTAGCACTCTGGGAGGCTGAGGCCGGCAGATCGCTCAGGGTCAGGAGTTTGAAACCAGCCTGAGCAAGAGTGAGACCCCCATCTCTACTAAAAATAGAAAGAAAATTAATTGGCCAACTAAAAGATATAGAAAAAATTAGCTGGGCATGGTGGTGCCCGAGTAGTCCCAGCTACTCGGGAGGCTGAGGTAGTAGGATCACCGGAGCCCAGGAGTCTGAGGTTGCTGTGAGCTAGGCTGACGCCACACCACTCTAGCCCAGGCAACAGAGAGACTCTGTCTCAAAAAAAAAAAAAAATTTAAAAAGTGGAATAAATGATATGAAGTGGAATGAATAATATGTTAAAAACCCTATTATTCCTAACATATATTACAGAACAGTCTTTGTTCTGTCTTTTTAATTTAAATTTTTTCCCATTTCTTTTCCTTTAAAAAATACTTATCAGAATAAGTACCTTTGTATGCTTTGGTTTTTATTTATTTAAAAAGAATACTTAACCACATCTTTTGGACATTAAAGGTCATTATCATTTGAAATAGTAACAAGACATTCCTACTTATATAAAAATAACAAAAAATTATATGATTCTTTAAACAGAAAAAGTAATTTTTCTCATTAAAAATTCCTTCATTTTGTTTTTTGTTTTTCTGATCACTAGGAATGATATCACAGCTTGGAGAAAAATATAATCTTCCTTTAAGAACAAGTTTTAGTTCTGCTCGAGGATTTTTCATCCAGATGACTACAGATTGTACAGCTCTACCCAGTCATCATCTTCCTTCAGAATTTATTAAGGTTTATTCTAGAGTGGTTAGGAAATTATTGTTCCTGATATTCCAGAATTACATTTACATATTTTCAGGCACTCCTTGAGTTTTACATGCCAAATTTCTGAATGTTCTGTATATTGCTCCTTCTCCTACTCCTACCCCCACCCACCTAACTAATCTAATACTAATCTGAGAGTGATTTTGAATCTAATACTAATCTAAGAGTGATTTAGAAGCTTTTTTGGAGGAAGGCCAAACTCAGTGTTTCCCATAGTTCTGGGAGCTTGGTGTGAGAATAAAAGGAAAATTAAGAAAATGCAAAAAGCTGTTTTTGATAAAAAAGAATTAGGGAAATAGTGCACCACCTCCTGTTTTAGGTAGTTCTTAAGGCACATCTGCCTATTAAAGGTTTAAAAAGTTCTGATGTAAAATCTAGTTAACTTTTTAAAATTGAATATTTCCAAAACTTTGGACCATGGAAATACTTTTTCCTACATACATATTATCTCCTCCACAATATACTCGTTTAGGAAAGTCTAACACACTCTAATCTTTGCTGTCTCATCTGCTTCCAGGGAGGACTTTTTGATAAAAACAGACCATGTAGGCCGGGCGCGATGGCTCATGCTTGTAATCCTAGCACTCTGGGAGGCCGAGGCAGGTGGATTGTTTGAACTCAGGAGTTTGAGACCAGCCTGAGCAAGAGTGAGACCCCATTTCTACTAAAAATAGAAAGAAATTAGCTGGACAACTAAAATATATATAGAAAAATTAGCCAGGCATGGTGATGCATGCCTGTAGTACCAGCTACTCAGGAGGCTGACGCAGGAGGATTGCTTGAGCCCAGGAGTTTGAGGTTGCTGTGAGCTAGGCCGATGCCATGGCACTCTAGCCTGGGCTACAAAGTGAGACTTTGTTTCAAAAAAAAAAAACAACATTTAGCTTTCAGGCATATGTGTGTGTGTATATGTATACACATACACATTGTGTTACCAAGTAATGTCAGATGAAGTAAAGAATGGGTTGAAACTCAATAATGGGGTTAGAGATTGATTGAGGTTCAGATATGGGACAAATACTGAGGCAGGGGTCAGAAATGGAATGAGGATCACTGATGTTGATCATGCAACATCAGTGGTAATAAGACATCTTGGTAATAAGATAGTGTTTTAACATTTCTACAAAGCCATTTTAAGACCTATCAAAATAGTCATGTCAGATGGAGTAGGTCAAAAATATCCTGCTTTATTCTTTGAGGCAATCTTCCTTTTATCTTTCACAAACATTAATTAATAATTTCTTTATGATATTGTATCTCAAAATTAAAGTGATTGAGCTAATTACCTATATTTCTCTTATTTAAAATTTGTATGTTTTATTTCATAGGAGTGTGTATGTATCTTGACATTTGTTTTTTAATTTCCTGGCAGATTTCTAAAGTGAAAAATTCTTATAGCTTTACATCTACAGATTTAATTAAAATGAATGAAAGATGCCAAGAGTCTTTGCGAGAAATCTATCACATGACTTATATGTAAGAGCATTTGAAGTATTTGAATGTTAAACTGGTTTAATTTGAGGAACTATGATAAATTTTATTAATTGGCTTTCTATCTCATTATAGATCATTGTAGAATTATGAATGTTAGCAAAGAAAGTCTATCATTGTGGTTAGGATCACTGAGCTTCACAGAAGCTGCAGGGCAAATCTAGTTGCAAAAGAATACCATTATAACCAATATTTGTGTAGTATACATTATGCCATGATGTAGAATTTGAATTTGGCACATTATGTGCCCATCTTGGACTTCAGTTTATTCTCTTCCTGTGGTCTGTAAGCCCTCAGCATCTCATACCTTGATATTTCCATAGCAATATCACAATAGTGTCAGTTCTTTTGCTGTTCATGCAACAGTAGCAATACAGTGAGAAAGAAGAAATAGAACATTTAGAACATTTATTAGACTAAAATAATAGAAGAGAAGGGTACTTCCAAAACAATTTCAGGGCATGGACCACGGACATTATAATATATAGTAAGTTTGGGGTATATATTTATCTTTGTAAGGGAAAAACTTTTGCACTATATCACAGTATAACTCTGCTACACAGAAATTTTATTATTCAGATATTGTGTTTGTGTGTGTGTGCACGTGTGTGTGTGAGAGACAGACAGAGAAATGGATGAGAGAGAAAATACATAATAGCTTTTGTGATGAATTTAACATTTGCAAAAACACAAAATTATTAACAGATGGGATCTGTCCAAGTGTAGTGAGGGCTTGATTTGACCTATATAAAATATTTCTATCAATAAAAATGTATTTCATTAATATTTAATACAAGCATTTATTTCAAAAACATGGTATTAATACATCAGAAGATGTATTCTTTGCCACTATGTAGCTGTGACCTTGAGCAAAAACTTCAATTTCCTCATGTCTAAAATGAGACAACTGAACAATAGACTTTATCTGTAGTGTACAACTCAACTGTGAATGTTACCTCAGGCAATGAATTTAATATTATTTTAGTATTACACTGTATGTCCCTTTTAAAAGGCATTATTACATATCTTACCAAACATGTACTTTCAGGATAGTGTGCAAACTGCTTAGTGAGATTTATGAACATATTCATTGCTTATATAAACTGTCTGACACCGTGTCAATGCTGGATATGCTACTGTCATTTGCTCATGCCTGCACTCTTTCTGACTATGGTAAGTTTCTTTCTTTGGAATAAACATGTTGCAGACTATAATTTGTATTCCATTTAAACAATTTTTTATAAAAATTATGAATTTTTTAACTTTTTAACTTGAAATATATTAATAGTCTCTTGCCTATGGTCCTAAACTAAAAGATTAAGACACAAAATCAAAAAAGTGAAATTATCCTTAAAATTTCTTAAAAGTCAAAAGTGATTCACTCACAAATTAGCAAATCAAAAAGAAAAATTGCAGGAAACTTTAAAGGTTTTCCAAACAAAGACTGTATAGCTGTGTCCTTGGTGAAAATGACAATGATCTAAATTTATAAAGTTCAAGTCTGCATACTCATTAGGAGTGGTGTGATGAATACTAATAGAAAAAAATGAATCTCCAAATTGAGCAAATTTTTATCTACTAGCTCCTTAGATATGCCCATACCAAGATCAGGAATTATGTCATTCGTTTTTGTATCCCAAGTCTATACACAGGCCTTGAATATAAATGTTAAGTAATTTTCTCATGTTGAATGAAAACTTCAAGTTAGCCCCTTGAGATTTCTTATCCAACTTACCAGTAATAACTATTCTCCAGTATGCAAATTTACAGGAGTAATATGTGATAATTATGTTGCAAAATTATAGACTTAATAACATTAAAAATATTTCTAGTTAAAATCAGCAGTAACATTTCCAAAATATTATGTTAATTCATTTTTATTGGGAGTACCTTACAAAGATTTTTTTCATATTTTCGTATTTCTTATGGAAATATTTTTTCCATTGGTATTTTATAGGCCAAAACTTTTCAATCTTTATATCTCCTTGGCAGTCAAAACCTTACCTTTTGAGGTCAGCTATTCTAATAGTAGTTTTTTTAACTATCAAGAGATTTAATTTTGTTCCATTTTAGTTTGAGAGGGACTGTTGTAAAACTCCAAACCTGTAAATAATGAATTTTTGAAAGTACTTAAAAATTTTTCCTCTCACCAACATCACTTTTATAATGAATGTTTTCAAGTTTATCTATGCATTTTATTCAGAGATATTTAGCATTTTAGCTTTCACTTGTCCTTCTACCTTCTTTCTTCTCCCTCCATCTTGGATGGTATCCATAGAGACCTGATCATTATTTGTTTCTACACAAATCTTTTGTATCTGATTTGCTCTATCTCCTGAAATTTATTTTTAGACAAAATTTCTCTAAGAGCTTAAGCAGAAAATTATTGTTGTCTTTGGTTTTACTCTATATTTTACACCTCATTTTGAAAGGTATGCCAAATTTGGCGTGATATTTAAAGTAGGGAAATAATGTTTAAGGTAGGGTAATGTTTGAAAGAATATTTAAGGTAGGGTAAGTAAATGTATAATTCTGTAGAACTGGTAATCAGTTGTTTTAAAAGTATTGTCAGTGGCTACTTAGTTCTTTCTATCTATGCAAATCTAAAAATTTTATAAACTATTTTGGAGCAGTGATGGGGAACTAAATTCTAGAATTCTCTGGAAGTGAATAAAAGTTGTGATAGTGATTAGAGTGTGTTCATTATATTAATACTTTAGAGGGATTTACGTAGGGATATGGGATAAAATAATACTTTAGTGTTATTGTCCCAAATTGACCCTAGTAAAATCACTAAGGTACACTACATACACACTACAAAATCTAGATATAAATAAAATATATTAATCTTTTAAAGCAATTTTATTTTTTTTCCTTCAGTTCGGCCAGAGTTTACTGATACTTTAGCAATCAAACAGGGATGGCATCCCATTCTTGAAAAAATATCTGTGGAAAAACCTGTTGCCAATAATACCTATATTACAGAAGGGAGTAATTTTTTGATCATAACTGGACCAAATATGAGTGGGAAATCCACATATTTAAAACAGATTGCTCTTTGTCAGATTATGGCCCAGATTGGTAAGTTATGGCTTTACTTTATATTAATAGCTACCAATTCAGCTTTCTTTTCAAAGTGGTTTGTGCCTGGTGCCTAATTAACCCAAGAACAATTGGGAATAGATTCTTTTACCTAAAAATATAATAGTGTGTCTAGTATGTAGATCATAACTTTTACTATTGAGTATTTATTAAGCTCCACCAATTTGGACTGCATTACACTAAAAATTTTGTGGCATATTAAGTAGTAATGTATTTACTATATTAATGTTGTATCAGTTATTACTAAATTAAGTCATGTAATTATTTCAGGTTCAGAAATAAACTTTGTTGTAAGAAAAAATAAAATAAGTAGGATAACCAGCTAGCTGCCTTTAATAACCCTTGTGATATTTTTCCAAAATTATAACATTGAGCAGAGAAACATCTCTTAATTTGAGGTGTACCAATAACTTGACTATAGCAATTGATGTATTATATGTATACATGTGCCGACATGCATGAAAACAGCTGTCACTGACCCAACATTGTCATGTATTTCTTGATGTAGAGGCATAACTTAACTCTTATCTCTGAAAACTGGGTTTCCTTGTGGACTATATGAATCAGAGATGAGATGTTTGGCCCTAATGCAGTGGTTCTCAACCAGGTGTGGTTTTGGTCTTCCAACCCTCAGAATTTGGTTGTCACAACTATAGGGAGTGTGGAGCCCAGGGATGCTGCTAAACATCCTACAGTGTACAGGACAGTGTCTTTTCCCCTCTCTCCTCATCAACACATAAGAAAGATTTATTGAGTCCAAGATGTTAATAGTGTCAAGGGTGAGAAACCCTGATGTAATGTAATGGATTCTAAGGGGAACACAGCAATAATAATATCGGTGATACAGTACAAATTCACCCTTAGTATTAGAAAGGGAAATCAGAGATGAGTGAATTAATGAAGGGTAAATATTTTATTAAGGTTTGATATTTATTGGAATTAAAAGGACATCTTAGCTGATTTATCTCCCCTTATAAGAATGCTGTCTGATTCATATGTGAACTAGCAATACTTTTATTTGAATAACCATGAGGATCTCTGTACTTTAAAAAACAGACTACTGTCCAGTTGTTGGACAGCTCTACTTGTTAGAGCATTCATTATACTTAACTGAAATCTGACTTTCTATAATTTTTGCTGATTAGTCCTAATTCTCATCTTCTATTTATCACAGAATAATCTAGTCTTTCACCTGATATTAATTTTTCAAATATGTGAAGATAATTATTCTCTTTCTCTTATCATTGACCATATTACACCTAAAAGTGTGTATAATATCTCATATGGTCTGAGCATAAAGGCAACAGTGGACTTGAAAGGCATGAAAGTTAAGAACATAGACTCTGGAGATAGATCTAGCTTGCCAGCTTGCCCAGTTACTATCTATATAGTCTTAGGTAAATTATGTAATCTCCTTAAACCTTTGTTTTCCTATTTGCAAATGACAATTATAATAGTACTTCCTTCTAGGAATTGTTATAAGGACTAAGTGTGATAATATAAATAAAATACTGTGGATTTAAGGGGAAAGTATGAGAAAGAAGGAGACTTTCCAGGCAGAGATAAGAGTTCTAAAGCACAGAAGCAAAAAGCAGGTAATGATGTGCCTAAGGAACTACAAATGGTCCCAAGGCTTTGTAATTTCTTGGCTTTGTAGAACAAAGAGTGACTGTGAGAAATGGTGGGGGATAAAGCTGGAGAGATGGGTAGGAGTTAGATGACGAAGGGCCTTAGGTACTTACCTGAGGAGACTGAACTTTATCCAGCAATTTGTAGGGATGTATTGAAGAAATTTACTAAGAGAATAGCGTGATAGCATTTGACTTTTAGATAAATCACCCTGTCTGGTAGAGTCCACCTAGAAGCAAAATACTGGCCAGGAGGCTTCTGTGATGATCTAGATAAGAAATGTTGACAAAAGGTAAGAAGAAAGCAGAGAAGATATAAACATATACCAATTAATATTAATATATGCTGTATTCTCTAGTTGGCATTTTCACATTTATTTTCCTATTTAATCCTTCTGAAAAAAATTGTAAGAAAGTTGTATATAAGAAATCAATAAGTTTTGCTCTCTGAAGGCAGAGCCTATGTCTATTTTATTCACCCTGACACATAATGACTCTTCAATAAATATTTGTTGAATGTCTATAAAATGAGGCAAGTCAGGCTCAAAGAATTGTCTAAGACCACCCAGGTCCTTTGCCTTTTCCTACCCAACTTGCCCTAATAGCTAATGCTGAGTGTTCACTATGCCAAGCACTGTTCTGTGTACCTTGCATGTATCATCATAATACATGTATTAATTACCTAATTAATAATCATAAAAATATAAGATAAAATTTGTTAACTATACATTATTGATGAGGGATTGAGAAGTAATTTGTCCATGATTATGTAGTTTGAAAGAAGCAACACTAGGATTCAAACCCGGCAGCCTGACTCTAGAATCTTTGCTCTAAAATAACAAAATGAACCACCTTCTCCAGAATCTTAAGAAAGTAGCAGGTCATTCCTGATATCTTGGAGAAATGGAAAGTTTGTTTTTGTTTTTGTTTTTGTTTTGAGCCAATCAGTTCTTTATTCAAATTCTGGCTCCATCACTTTATTACTTATTTTCAGCGAATTTTTACCATGAGATTATTATGTGTTAGAAGCTACTCTAGGTTTATAATCCATGCTTTTAAGAAAATAAAAAAATAGAGTATCATGGAAGAGGTACATCTTACTAGTTTTGTGATGTTTGACCCACACTTTTCCATTGGTAAGATGAGAAAAATGATAGCTAATTCAATGGATTATTTTGAGAATTGAGACAATGAATATAAAATGCCTAGTATGTGAAATGGTAGGTGCAGTCATTATAGTTACTATTGTTAATAATATTGCTTTTATTTTTATTGGTATTAGCCAGACTTTTGCAGGCTAATACTTTTCTGCTAGTCCTTATTTCTGCTAGTCCTTATTTCTCAGGGGTAGGCTTTATACTTCATCCTTTGTTTTAAATTCTGGAATAATCTGGCTCTGTTTCTTTACTCCCATTATTTCACATTTTATCTATTCAGAGGTCTGTATATATGATGTTTTTCCAATTCAACTACTTGTTTATTTTATCTTCTTATGATGTTAGAATGCCTTTTATATGTCATTGTGTGTAGTTTTGGGTGCATTAATCAGATTGATTTGTTTTCACAAGATGAGTATTTTAGATTAGTTAGCACAATAACTTCTCAGGCAGAAACAGTCTTATGGATAAAAACTCACCTCTTTTTTGTTTTATTACATGTTTTGCTTTCATTCTGCTTCTGGATATTTCTGCATATTTGTAATAACATAGATATTTCCTAATATTTTTCTATAATTATTTTATCAACTTGAGTTTTATAAGCATTTCCTTTAAGATTTCTTATTTCATATTACATAAGCTTTATAAGCATTTCCTTCAAATTTTCATACATTGAATATTCTTTATCATTTAACTAAATTATTTAAATTTTTTAGCAAGTTTATAACAATATTTTTCTAATGGATTTGAATGTATACTATCAACTTCCTAATAACTTTGTATAGTATGTAGGCAACTATTTCTATTTTATATGTGAGGAAGAGGAGACAGGGAGAGTTTAAGTACTGTATAAGGTAATACAATAAGTGATAGAACTCAGGCATGTCTTCTGACTCCATAGTCTTTCCAGAATATGATCCTAGTAAATAATCTGAGAAGTTCAAAATGTTGTTAGTACTTATATTTTATAAAAGCATTTCAATTTACCTTGACCTTATATTTTACAGGATCATATGTTCCAGCAGAATATGCTTCCTTTAGAATTGCTAAACAGATTTTTACAAGAATCAGTACTGATGATGATATTGAAACAAATTCATCAACATTTATGAAGGAAATGAAAGAGGTACCCAAACAAAAATGTTATGTTAAAAAGAAATTCTTCCACTAATGGCCAGTTATATGAGAAAGTATCCTTACACTAAAGCATACAGATGTGCTTATACCCCTTTCTAAGAGCCAGAGGGCAGTAAAAGACAGCTTCCTAATTTCTGTCTTCTATAGAAAAGGAAGTGAATGTTTTATTGAAAAATACAGCTTTAAAAGAAAAAAAAATTAGTGTTATTGAGTGATAAAAGTGTGCTTAAATGTTTTTATATGGAATATATAAAAGACTTTTAGAAAATGATGACTGGTTCAGTACTATTTTATGTAGTATTATTGCTCCTCAGAAGCTTGATTTTAAAATAAAAGATCACTGTTAGAAGGCTTTTAAAAAATCATCCTCTTCTTTGTCCTTACAGAATTTACACTTTCTGTACCAGAGTATGTATCATTACCTATTTGTTATCTGAGCAAACGTCAAGAAGGCTTGAGGGCTAAAGGAATTAAGTATAGCTCTTGAGATATCTGTATTAGGTAGGAATTATTGGATCGCTATACAGCTGGATAATTTTCTGCAAGTAAATGGGAATTGAATAAAGTTATCATTTGTGCCACAATTTATATAATTATTTGTTATATATTGAATATCTATAGAAGAATATAGCCATATATTATTAATAGGTACTTGAAGTATATTTTTAAATGCTCCTAACCCTTAAGAACCTTAGTTTCAGAGAAAGGTGAAATGTCTACAAAAGTTACTATTGTGTCATAATATAATAAAGGTAGAATTCTATTTTTCAAGGAAGAGGTTAATAATCCTCACTGAGGAAGGAACATTTCTGCCAATTTGTCTTGGACTTTCCTGGTCATAGATTTAAATTTATTTGTTAAACCAAGAATCAAGACTTAGGTAGTTTTTCCTAAATTATTCTTTTCATCTTTACTGAATATAAAGAGATATTAAAGTAAAATCGAGAGATGGTTTTGAGTATTTTATGACAGCAATTGATTAGTTACTTGTAGAGAAGAAAATGACCATCTTTGTGCTTTATTTAAACATTTAATTCATAGTTTTGTTTTACTGTATCTAAAACATCAGCATTTTAGAAAATGGTTATTTATTCTGTGTTGTCTCATACACATGCATATATATTATATACACATCAGCTATTCTATTGCAATTATTAATCATGAGATTTTTAGAAAGAAAAGCAATGTGCTATTTTCTGCTCAGCAGGATTTCTCTATAAAAATACATTTCAGATAACTAATAAAGAGACTGGATTTCTCCTTATTTTTTTCATCGATAGTGACAGCTGTTTGGTTACAATGAATATTAACATTATATTTTTCAGATAGCATATATTCTACATAATGCTAATGACAAATCACTCATATTAATTGATGAACTTGGCAGAGGTACTAATACAGAAGAAGGTATTGGCATTTGTTATGCTGTTTGTGAATATCTACTGAGCTTAAAGGTATGTTTTTCCCCAGAGGTTTTAATAATATTTATTGAGTCTCCAAAAGAGTTCCATCTTTTCCAGTCTTATCTGACCACAGGTATGGGGGCTTTAATCCCCAGGAATATACATTGAGAAATAGCAAACTTCAAGTGTTCTATTATCAAATATGTTTCTGCTAACTTAGTGAAGATATATTTATTTAACTGTTACGTAGTTTATTTTTATTTTTTTATTTCAGTAGATTTAGTGGGTACAAATGTTTTTTTATAATATAGATGAATTGTATAGTGGTGAAGTCTGGGCTTTTAGTGTTCCTTTCCCCTGAACAGTATATATTTGTGCCTGAGAGGTAATTTTTCATCCTTTAATCTCCCCCCACTCTCCTTCTGAATCTGACACTGTGTATGACCATGGATACCCATAGTTTACTACCACTCATAAGTGAGAACATGTGGTATTTGTTTTTCCATTCATGAATTATTTCACTAGGGGTAATGGCCTCTAGTCCCATGTAAGTTGCTATAAAAGACATTATCTCATTCTTTTATACACACATGCATACACACACACCACATTTTCTTTATCCACTCATAAGTTGATGGATACTTAGGTTGATTTCATATCTTTGCAATTGTAAGTTTTGTTGCCATAAACATATGAGTGTAGGTGTCTTTTTGATATAATGACTTCTTTTCCTTTGGGTAGATACCCAGTTGTGGGATTGCAGGACCAAATGGTAGATCATACTATTAGTTCTTTAAGGAATCTCTGTACCATTTTCCATAGAGGCTGTACTAATTTACACTCCCACCAATAGTGTATAAGCATTTCCTTTTCACTACATCCATGCCCACATCTACAGTTTTTTAGCTTTTTAATAATGGACGTTCTGACAGGAGTGAGGTGGTATCTCATGGTGGTTTTAATTTGTACTTCCCCGATGATTAGTGATTTTGAGCATTTTTTCATAAGTTTGCTGGCCATTTGTCTATCTTCTTTTGAAAAACGTCTGTTCATGTCTTTTGCCCATGTTTTAATGGGTTTATATGTTTTTGTCTTGCTTATTTGTTTGAGTTCTTTATAGATTCTGGATATCAGTCCTTTGTCAGATGTATAGTTTGTAAATATTTTCTCCCATTCTATAGGTTGTCTATTTACTCAGTTGATTATTACTTTTGCTATGCGGAAACTTTTTAGTTTGATTAAGTTCTGTGTATTTATTTTTATTGTATTTGCTTTTGGGATTTCAGTCCATAAGTATAATATCATATCATCTGAAAATTTGACTTCTTCCTTTCCAATTTGGATGTCCCTTTTTCCTTCTTTTGCCTGATTGTTCTGGCTAGGCCTTCCAGTACTATGTTGAATACAACTGGTGAAAGTGAGTATCCTTGTTTTGTTCAGATTTTAGAGGAAAGGCTTTCCATTTTTTCCCATTCAGTATGATGTTAGCTGTGGACTTGTCATATACAGCCTTTATTGTTTTGAGGTATGTTCCTTCTATACCCAGTTTGTTGAGAGTTTTTATTATGAAGAGATTTTGAATTTTGACAAATGCTTTTTCAACATCTATTGAAATGATCGTATGATTTTTGTCCTTCATTTTGTTAATGTGATGTATCACATTTATTGACTTGTATACTAATGCCAGTTGTACCCAAACTATTCCAAAAACTTGAAGAGGAGGGAATACTTCCAAACTCACTCCATGAGGCAAGCATTACCCTGATACCAAAACCAGACAAGGATACAACAAAAAAAAAAAAAGGAAAGAAAACTACAGGCTACTGATGTACATATTAATAGATATAAAAAATTTCAACAAAATGCTAGCAAACTGAATATAACACCATGTTAAAATACACCATAATTAAGTAAAATTCATCCTAGAGATACCAGGATTATTCAATATATGCATGTATGCCTTGGTGATGTCCTTTTTGCAATGAATCTCTCAGGAGTCCATTGAGCTTCTTGTATCTAGATGTCTAAATTTCTAGTAAGACCAGGGAAGTTTCCTCCATTATTTGCTCAAATAGGTTTTCCAAGCTTTTTGCTTTGTCTTCCCCCTCAGGGATACCTATGATTCTTATTTTTGAGTGTTTTAAGTAATCCCATATTTCTCAAAGCCTTTCATCATTTCTTTTGATTCTTTTTACTTTTGACTTACTGGGTTAATTCAAAATCCTTGTCTTCAAGCTCTGAAATTCTTTCTTTTGCTTGGTCTAGTCTATTGTTAAAACTTTCCATCATGTTTTCTATTTCCCTAAATGAATTTTTCCTTTCCAGAAGTTCTATTTTTTTTTAATATATCTAACTCTTTAGTAAATTTTTCATTCATGTCCTCAATTGTTTTTCTGGTTTCTTTGAGTTGTTTTTCTATTTCTCTTAGATGTCATTGACCCTCCTTACAACCTATAATTTGAATTCTTTATCTGTCATTTCAGTATTTTCATTTTGGTTGGGAATCCATTGTTAGAAAGCAGAAGTGATTCTTTGGGGGGTTGTTATACTCTGTTTATTCATAGTGCCAGAGTTCTTACACAGATTTCTTCTTATCCAGATACTGCCACTTCTTGGTTTTGAATTTTCTTTTATTTAGGTGGGACATTTTTCCCTCCTTTAAGAGTATGACTGTAGCATATGTTGGGTAAGGACTTTTGGCTTTGCTTGTGGGTACTTTCAGGAGGCCTAGGCTATGAAAGAATTTTTTGATTATGGATAACTTTAGTATGGTAGTTTTCTCAAATGCTAGTTATTTGTGGGCTGTAGTGGTGGTGTACTATGCATCTGGGAGGTTTCCTGCCTCCTGTTGAGAAATGGAGATAGAATAGAAGTCTCTGGAATTGTATCTCTTTCTCCAGCCTTATGCACTTCTAACAGTATGAATTATATTGGGACATCCAATTTAGTCTCTAGGCCACACTTGAAGATAAAAATCAGTCAAGTCCTGTACAATTGAATCAGCAAATGATTTAATGGGCTATGTAAGTTTACCTCCCTATCAGTAGGTGGCACTTGCATGAGAAAGACAGCTGTGGTGGTATTTGTAGGACCCATGCCTGGCCCTAATCAATCATGAGAAGCACAGGGATGTCTGAGGTGATGGGCAAGGCCCTGGAACTCTCAGGACATTCTTCTTGTGCTGATCCACTGCCAAGGCACATGAGAGAGGGTGAAGCTAGGCAGTACTGGGTTGGGCAAGGGAGGCTCCCCAAAGGTGGGTGCACATGCCATCTCAGGGGTTAGAGGTCAGCTTCCAGCCACTGGAGGAATCCTCCAGGGAGAAGCAGAGGCACCCCCACCAGCCAAAGAACCTGCATATGGGAGGGGGCAGTCCAGGATCCACAGTCTAGTGGGCAGAAGTAGGGTCACTCAGCTCCCACTCACCTTACTCAGTGAATCTCCCTTCTGCATCTGACCACTGTTACTGATCCCACAGGAGGGTTCACTGTTGCTCACTACACAGAAAGGCAATTACTTAGACAATAAGGATTGTCAAGAAGAAAGGATTTATTATGGTGGACATATCAACTAGGAGGAGAGAGGTATGAACTGCCTCAAATCCACTTCCCTGATCAACAGGCTCAGGTGGTTTTCTGGAGGTGAAATGAATAATGCATGAGGGGAGTGAGCATCATTATGTGTTTGGAGTGGAATGCGGGACACACAAGTGCAGTGAGTAATCATACTAGTACATATATCCCATGATCAAAAATGGTGGATAAGTCCCTCCTAGGGTGGGGATTTTAGTATTATAATGAGCTAGGGGTTAATATGGGTCATTCTTTCATCCTGTGTGCAGGCTTAGTGGGTCCTTGGGCACAATCTGTGGTGGGGTATTGCTTATCTTGTCTCCTCCAGACAAACAGGTGGTATAAGGCTGATGTTCCACTGTTTCTGGGAAAGAAACTCAAAAGAGAATGCATGAGTGCAACAGAAAGTTACAAAGTTCTGGTCAGTAAATCTTACCAACCTGGGAACTTGAAACATAAGAGAACTACAAAGAAAAAAAAAAACTATAAAACATGTGTTCTTGTTAATGGAGCCAGTTACACCACCAGCATCTGGCCAAACTTACCCAGCCAATCAAAGAGCAACCACACTCAAGCAGGAAAGCAGTTGCAGGTTGCAAGCCTCTCTGCCGAAGACAGAAAGCATGGCTTCCCCAGCCATTCCTGTTGCAGGAGCTGTGGCCTACATGTGTTCCACAGCACAGACCCACACCGCAAGCTCCCCTCCACTTGAAATCAGCTCACAAATCTCCCCTCCATGCCCCTGAATGACATGATGGAGTCTTAGGAGTAAGGTTTCAGACCTACAGACCTGTCCTTAGGCCCCCTTAATTCAAGCACTGACTGAGACAGGGAGAGGCAGGCTGGGGCCCATGGAATGCTCAAGCAAGCCAACTGCCATTCAGTTGCAGTCCAGCCACAGGGTGGGTATGCCCCGCTCTGTGGGAGCAGCCAGGTAGACAGCTATAGATCTGAACACCCCTTGGTCCCGCAGTGGCCCACAGTTGTGTCAGTATAAATTAATTTGGGGGCATAGGAGAATCACCCAAGTTCCCGTCTTTCTCCTTGGTCTGGCAGCGGGTCAGCAGCAACCTCAGGGAAGAGCTTAGAGCCCTGGGGAGAGAGCTCCCAGCTAGCTCTGTGCCCAGGTGCCCAGGGTTTGGAAAGCTGTGGAGCTCCATGAGAGCTTAAGCAGTTCCCCTGCATGATATACTGGCAGAGCAGCAGCTCCTGGCAACTCCCATGCCACTCTGGAGGACTGTTGGGGGTCAAGGAACTCTTCTGTAGCTAAAACTGTAAAGGCTTGAGGTGGAAATGGATAGCCCCAAAAGTCTCCTGCTTACCCCTTCCCTGGGTGTGATTCTGCAGGCTGCTCAAGGCTTTCAGTGGTCCCGAGCAGACAGTTTGGCCTCTACCTTAACCCTCAGTGTCTCCCTGTCACCTGTTATCTTCAAGCTTCTTTCTCTGATGATATATTTGACATATGTGTGTTTGATGGCTATCCTGATTGCTCTCTGAAGAGAGGCACACTAGCTGCCTCATTTTGCTGGTCTTCTTCTGGTAGTCTTCACTTTTATTTTAATGTATTAATTTAGTGTATTGATACATTAGTGTATTATTAATACATTCAGTGTATTAATGTTGAGTCATTTTTCATGTAGTCTTTATGTATTTATCATGATTGGATTTTACAGGTACCCGCAAATAGCTTTTTAAACAATTTAGGTAGTAAGTATTTATATTTTTGTTACTTCATTTCTGAAAAAAATGGAATAATTAATATGATAGCCATGGTATAGACAAAGAAAGAAGGAAATCAAGAAATATAAATAATGTAAAATTAGTCAGCTGTAATTTAATCAAACTAAAGAGCATAATATTAAGGAATTTCATTAATTGTTTCCACATGCAATAACACTGACTATGATGTCACAACATGAGGTAAAGCACTAGGCATCTGAGGTAACTTTACAGCAAATCCATTTCACCAACCTAACTGAAATTCATTGCTTTAAAAAACCAAATTTTCACATATCAAATGGTTTTTGCTCTATTAAGTTAATTTGTAAATTATCATTTTGGATGATATCTCAAAACATATACAGATGAACAAAACTTACTCAAATTTTTTTCGTATTTAAAATACTTTAGAATGTCCCTGAGATGAAGTTCTTTAGCTTAAATGAAAGTCCATAATGATTTATTATATAGAATGAGAAAAAAATCTTATTTTGTAGTTAAAGAAAGATATATGCTGAATCAAAAGTAATACTAATAGATAATATTAGCCCTTGTAATTTTGAATATGTCAATCAATCAGAATTTCTCATATAAATAATGTACATGTATTACTTAAGATTAAAAGCTAATTAGTATCCATGATGGTTAATTTTACATGTCAACTTAACTGGGCCACAGATGCCCAGACATTTAGTCAAACATTATTCTAGGTGTATCTGTGAGGGTGCTTCTGGATGATATTAATAGTGGAATCAGTAGACTGAGTTAAGCAGATTGTCTTTCCTATTATAAGTAGGTCCCATCCAATAAAATAAGAGCCTGAATATAACAAAAAACCTGACCTTTCCAAGAGTAAGAGGGAACTCCTCCTGCCTGCCTGCCTTTGATCTGGAAGATCAGTTTTTTCCCTGCCTTTGGACTCAAACTGAAACATCAGCTGTTTCTGGATCTGGAGCCTGGCAGCATTTGGACTAGAATTATACCATCGGCTCTCCTATGTCTCTCTAGCAAGCCAGCTGTAGATTTTGGTACTTGTCAGCCTTTGTAATCACATGAGCCAATTCCCTATGAATCTCTTACACACACACACACACACGTGGTTCTCTTTTTCTGTAGAGCCCTGACTAATACAGATTATGGTTCTGGTGTGATCTGACAATAGAGATATGCAAAATATCACTATTGGATAATCTTAATCACCTACTTACAAGAAGCAAAGATCTAGGTGACTATGTATATGTTATTTTCAAATATTTTTGGCAAACTAATGAATATAATGATATTTGCTTGTCCTGTTGCCACTGGACAAAGGAAAGAAAAGGATGAGCTCAAGGATTTGAGTTCCCAGCTCATTGGTACATAAATAACCTGAAAGTTTCTATGTGTTCCCTGAGGGAGACCCTTATCTCCTATAGTCACAAGGTTGAGATTGCTTAAAATAAAAGCCAGAATCTCATCCTATGGCATAATTACAAGTTGAACTACTAACCTTGTATGTTGTTTACCTTTAAAATTAAGTCATTAGTTAGTTGGGAAGGAATGGAATACTAGTTGGAATAAGGATGTGTGGCAAGACCCTGATGAGGCTGGGGACATTTAGTCCCTAAATTCTGATGAACCTTCTTTGTCAGTGGAAGGGACCTTCCCATCCCTAGTGAAAGTGGCCTCTCCACCCACTTAAGAGGATCAACCTGGCATTGCTTGTGGAAACTGTGATGGCATTCTCTAAAGCAATTGCTATGCCAGACAATGCAGAGTCTCCTCAGGCCCCACCCCTACAACTTCTCTTTGCTTATCAATCTGTAATTAGACTCAGATCCTAGCAGGCCCCTAAAGGTGAAGTACAAAATGAGACCAATGGGGAGTTGGTCCACACTCCAAAAAAAAACTACTTGTATTTTCTAATGTATACTGATAAAAGTCCAGGGAACATGGATGGGAATATATATTAAGGGTGTGGGATAATGGTGGAAGGAACATGAAGATGGATCAAGCCAAATTTATTGATATGGGCTGACTAAGCAGAGAGTCTGCATTTAATGTTGCAACTCATAATTAGCAAGGGTACTAACAGTTTATTTGATTGGTTAGCTGAAAATGGACCAAAATGTGGCCACTGTGAGTAAATTGGAAATACTGGAACTGCCTTAGTTTAATGTAGGGGAAGGGATTTAATGCTTATGGAGTTTGGAATGTTCGACTGGGTTTGTCATTTAAAATCTAATAACCCATCCTGGGAGAGTCCATAAGATATCTCTTTTACTATGACAATGAGAAATAAATTTGGGAGGGGATCCCTGGCATTCTTGAAGAACTCTGTTATTGCTCTTCCCTGTAGGCCACACCTTACAGTGGGAACTGTGGTCACTGAATTGGGAAACTCAAACACAAAGTAATTGGGTCCCAGGGTGATGGGGGCCAAGTCGTGGGACTCAACCACCAAAGGCAAGGTGGGCATAGTTACTGTAATGAGGAGCAGAGTCAAAGCAGCAATCAGAATAGTCTGACTTACACATACCTATGGAATTGGCTAGTTGATCATATTCTTACTGGAATAGCCATTTACTCTGGATATGGATTTGCCTTCCCTATATATAGTACTTCTGCCAAAACTATCATCCATGGACTTACAGAACACCTTATCTACCATCATAGTATTGCATGCAGCATTTCTTCTGATCAAAGAAGTCACTTCACAGCAAATGCAATGATGCAAAAGGCCTATGCTCAAGGAATTCACTACTTTACCATCTTCCCTACCATCTTCAAGCAGCTGGCTTGACAGAGCAGTGGACTAGCCTTTTGAAGACTCAGTTATAGCACCAGCTAGGTGGCAATACTTTGCAGAACTGAAGCAAGGTTTTCCAGAAGGCTATATATGCTCTGACTCAGCTTCCAACATGTGATGCTATTTCTCCCATAGCCAGGATTCCTGGGTCCAGGTATCAAGGGTTGGAAATGGAAGTGGCATCACTTATTATTACCCCTAGTTACCCACAAGCAAAATTTTTGCTTACAATTTCTGTAACTTTATGCTCTGCTGGCCTAGAGGTCTTAGTTCCAAAGGGAGTAATGCTTCCACCAGGAGACACAACAATGATTTTTTCACCTGAAAGTTAAGACTCCTGCCAGCCACTTTGGGTTCCTTGTGCCTCTGAATCAACAGACAAAGAAGGGAATTATTGTGTTGGCTGGAGTGATTGATCCTGTCTAGAAAGGGGAAATTGGACTACTACTTCACAATGCAGGTAAAAGAGAATATGTCTGTAATGCAGGAGATTCCTTAGGATATCTCTCTGTGTTATCATGTCCTGTGATTAAGGTCAATAGAAAACTACAACAACCCAATCCTGGCAGGACTATGAATGGCCAAGACCCTTCAGGAATGAAGATTTAAGTCTCCTTGCTGAGTAAAGAACCACAGCTAGCTAAGGGCTTGCTGAAGGCAAGAGAATACAGAATAGGTAGTAGAGGAAGGTAATTATAATTACCAGCTGTGACTATGTTATTAGCTACAGAGATGAGGACTGTAATTGTCAGGATTATTTCCTCCTTATTTTGTGTGAATATGTTAGTGTGTGAATATATATATGTGTGTGTGTGTGTGTGTGTATTAAGCAAGTATCTTTATTTTTTCTCTCATTACTTTATCATGTAACATAAGCTGTATTAAATGTGTATCATATTATTTAAGTATTGCTAATTTTACATCATAATATTTAAGTTATGAGATATCAAGGTGACGAATAAACATCACTTGAGGACTTTACCTCCTGTTCCAGGGAAAGGGTTAGTGCTTTCTTCATTGTATTCAAGAGAGTTATATCATAGTGGGTGGAATTATGACCTTGTTATTGTTTTCATTTGGAAATTAAGTGTGGTATAAGGAGATGTGTAATGGTGCCAAGTTGACAAGGGGTAGATTTGTGATGGATAATTTCATGCATCAACTCGGCTAGGTGACAGGGTTACGCACAGACATTTGGTCAAACATTATTCCAGGTGTGTCTGTGAGCGGGTTTCTGGATGAGATTAACAGAAGAATTGGTAGACTGAGTATAACAGGTTGCCCTCCCTATGTGAGTAGGTCTCATTCAATAAATTGAAACCCTGAATAGAAAACATGGCTGACCCTCCCAAGAGTAAAAGGGAACTCCTCCTTCCTGACTGCCTTCCATCTGGAAGATTGGTTCTTTCCTGTATTTGGATTCAAACTCAAACATCAGTTCTTCCTGGGTTTGGAGCCTGCCAGTATTTGCACTGGAATCATGCCATTGGCTCTCCTGGGTCTCTACTGTAGATCTTTGATCTTATCAGCCTCCATAATTGAATGAGCAAATTTCTTATAATAAGTCTCTTTACACAAACACACACACACATACCCATCCTGTTGGTCTGTTTCTCTGGCAAACCCTAATACAGTATCTGTTTTTTAAGCATTCTGTAATAGTTAAGAATAGTGTTTTTCGTGTTACTTTTGAATATCCTTTTCTAGTATAAGTAATTTAGTAAAAATATGATATTGCTACTTACTTTTAAGGAGCTTAAAGTTATTTATTATTTTTTTAACCTAGTCCCCTTAGTGCCTAGCACAATCCTTGAAACATACATGACCTGAATAATTATTTGCTAAATTGAAATGACCTGAAACAGAGTTTACAAAGTTTACTATAATAGATTGGTTTGATACATAATTTTTAAGGACATTATTGTTATTCAACATGATCCCTAGTTTCTACATAATTTACTAGTTTCTAAATATTTTCCTATAGCTTTATAAATTTGGTTTGTTTTATACCCCTTTTGATTTGCTGAATATGTAGTTAAGAATTTTCATTTTTTAATCATATACAAAGGCATTTCTTCTCTTGCTATCTACCTTCTTTCTTTCTTCCTCTACAAGTACCTAGCCCAAACACAATATAAAGCTAAAAATCAAAAATTTTTAGAATTTAGACAATCCATTGATTGTCCAAAAACTACTTACAAGGAGGGAAGCTACTTTTAAAGTACAGTTTTCTAAAAGTTGAGGGAAATATTATGACTTTTTTGGTGTGTGGGTTACCTTCCTAATAAATTATTATCTCAGTTAATATCTTTGTTTCTGGTATAGTTCATCTTTTCAGTATCTTCAGATATATTTCTTAAGATTTTGTTTTTGGTTTTATTCTCTTTCCCATAATGTAATGTACCTTTATATGTGCAAACATAATAAACATGCTTCCTTCATTGAATATACATTTTCATAACATTTTGAAATGGATTGATCATGTTAGCCTCCAAGTTATTAGTTTCATTCTTACACCTCTGCCAAGCTACTTAGAAAATTAAACTAAAATGTTATGTTTACATAGTTAAAGTAGAATTTTCTAGTTAATCTAAAAAATACTAATATTCATTGTCTATTATATATTCTAGGCATTTACACTGTTTGTTACACATTTTCTGGAGCTGTGCCATATAGATGTCCTGTATCCTAATGTAGAAAACATGCATTTCGAAGTTCAGCATGTAAAGAATACTTCGAGAAATAAAGAAGCAATTTTGTATACCTACAAACTTTCTAAGGGACTAACAGAAGAAAAATATTATGGTATTATAAGTAGAAATTATACCTGTACATTGAAACACTATATATTTTCCTAAGACAAACTTTTATTTCCCCTTTACTTGGCTATCAATCAAAACAACTTTCCCTCTCTTTCTTTTGAATGCTTATATTGTCTTAGGCTGTATTTCCTATGTCAAACTCATATTTTATAAATATATATATATAATTCTTACTTTTAAACTTATATGAGCCAGTAACTATATAGAAATACAATACATGAAGGCCCTAGAAATATTAGTTTCTATTCTTAGAAAAAATGTAATTTAGTTTATATTTGCATGTTATACAATGAATTGAAAATTATATATTTCCTACACACTCTTTCAGTAGCAGAGTTCTTCCTCAGTTTTCTCAGGTTCAGTGTACTTAATAATTAAATCTAAAATCTTAAAAGATAATGTGCTGCCAAACCATATGATGTTCTTAAACTTGATTAGATACATTCTATCTAAATCATTAAAGCTTACAAATTCAGAGAATTTTCAATTGATCTGTATATAAAAGTTCAAAAAATTATTTTAGCTATGGATATGATCCTTTGAGGGAAAGAAAAATATCTTTTTTTGCTATTTGAAAAGGGAAATTAATTGGATAACTTATTTGTATCAGATGTTTAATCTTTATAAGCCTCAATTTCATTTTCTATGAAATGAGGATAATTTTCCTAAATGAGGATAAATTTCCTACACAACTCACGTATGTAGAGTTGTGAAGATTCAATGAATTATCAAATGTGAACTGCCTAGCTTAGTGCCTAGCAATTAGTAACTTCTCAATCAATGTTGGTATTGCTTCTATTGCTTCTAAAGCAATAAATGCAGTATACTCTTAGAACATAGTAGAAAGTCTATATGGCATTCATACAATCAAATTAATCTCTGAAAACATGAGAATAGTAGTTAATACTTTAAATTTGCATAAGGACTAGTCACCTACCATTATACCTTCTGAGAAATTCCTGTCTCATTGATATGCTAGGTAGATGAACATTCAGCTGTAGAGTTACCTCTGTAACTAGATGTTCTCTGCAAAACCCATGTATCCTTTCATCTTCTGTTAACAACTGTATTTCTAATTGGAATTTCAATGATATTATTGAAATGCTATTATTGCATTGCTATTATTTTCTATTTGCTATTATTTTCTAATTACCTCTTTTTCTTCCTGCTATCTCAGAGGTATATTGAGAGGTAACTGATATTCTAATTTGCCTTATATATTTTGGAGAATTAATTAAATCTAATAATTGGTCAGTTGTCATCTAGAACTTTGGAAAACTTAATTTTGACAATTGAGTTCTATATGCCTATAGAGGGGAAGCTTCTCTGTGAAGAAAAAATTAATACTAGTTAAAACAAACAAAAATACCAGCAGTAATAATATTGAATTACATTTTATTTTGATAATTTTAGGATTAAAAGCTGCAGAGGCATCATCACTTCCACCATCAATTGTCTTGGATGCCAAAGAAATCACAACTCAAATTACAAGACAAATTCTAGTAAGAAACTTTTAGCAATAAGAATTATTTATTCTTTCCAGTCCTGAGTTTGTGAAAAAAATAAATAAGGAATAAAGGAATAAAAAAAAAGAATTATTTATTCTGAGTTACTATGGGGCAAGGAAAAATACATTAATATATAGAAAAAATTTTTTTAAATTATTTTTTTTTCAAATTAAAGCAAATACTTTTAGTGTACATTTTCATTATAGCCTTTGATCTAAATATATAATAGTTAATAATTAAAATAAAAAACAATTTCTAAGTAAAGAAAATCCATGTTACTTCTTAAAACAATTTTGGTTTGGCCTATTATAACTTTTCCCTGAAAATCAGCTAATAAGATAAGAGAAAAAAATTAAACAGTTCACTTCCTACAATAATTATTGCTATACTAACTTTATGATGAGAAAATATATCTATTTAAAGTGAGCATTAAAAAGAAAAATAACTACATACATTTGTATTTTTTTATAGTTTTCAAAGTTCTGTTTGTTTTATTTTGTTTTTGTCTTTTAATAAAAGCCATTTTAACTGGGGCGAGATGATATCCCACTGAGATCTGATTTGCGTTTTCCTGATGATTAGTAATGTGGAGCATTTTTTCATATACCTGTTGGCCATTTGTATATCTTCTTTTGAGAAATATCTATTCAGATCTTTGCCCATTTTTTAATTGTATTTTTTTTTTTTTTGCTATTGACTTGCTATTGATTCCTTATATATTCTGGTTATAATCCCTTGCTGTGTGGATAGTTTGCAATTTTTTCTTCCATTTTATAGGTTGTCTCTTCATTCTCTTGATAGTGTGCCATTCAGAGCTTTTTAGCTTGATGTAATCCAGTTTGTTTCTTTTTGCTTTTGTTGCCTGTGCTTTTGAGGTCTTACCCAGAATGACTTTACTCAGTTTCATAGTTTCAGGTCTTACATTTAAATCTTTAATCTATTTTGATTTCATTTTTGTATATGGTGAGAGATAGGGTCTAGCTTCATTCTTCTGGCATATGATTATCAGTTTTCCCAGCACCATTTATTGAAGACACTGTCCTTTCCCCAGTTCATGTTCTTGGCACTTTTGTTGAAAAATGAGTTGACTGTAAATGCATGGGTTTCTTTCTGGATTCTGGATTCTGTTCCATTGGTCTGTGTATCTATTTTTATACCAGTATATGCTGTTTGGGTTTCTATGGCTTTATGGTATATTTTTAAGTCAGGTAGTATGCCTTCAGCTTTATTCTTTTTGCTCAGGATTATTTGACTCTTTGAGATCTTTTGTGGTTTCATACGAGTTTAGGGTTGTTTTTTCTATTTTTATGAAAAATGTCATTGGTATTTTGATGGGGATTTCATGGAATCTATAGATCACTTTGGGTAGTGTTGACATTTTAGCAGTATTTATTTTCTAATCCATTAACAAAGGATATCTTTTTTGTGTCCTCTTCAATTTCTTTCATCCATGTTTTATAGTTTTCCTCATAGAGATCTTGTACTTTGGTTAAAATTATTCCTAAGCATTTTATATATTTTGTAGCTATTATAAATGAGATTGGTTTCTAGACTTTTTTTTGTAGTTTCTTCACTGTTGATTTATATAAATGTTACTGATTTTTGTACGTTGATTTGATATACTGAAATTTTACTGTATTTGTTTACCAGCTTTAACAGTTTTTTGGTGGAATCTTTAGGTTTTTTAGATATAATATCAGATCATCTGGAAAAAAAAACAATAATTTGACTTCTTCCTTTCCAACTTGGATGCCCTTTGTTTCTTTCTCTTGCATAATTTCCTCTGGTTAGGACTTCCAGTACTATGTTGAATTAAACCAGTGAAAATGAGTACCTTTGTTTTCTTCAGATTTTAAAGGAAAGGCTTTCCATTTTTCCTCATTCACTATGATGCTAGCTGTGGGTTTGTCACAGGTAGCTGTTATTGTTTTGAGGTATGTTCCTTTTATACCCAGTTTGTTGAGAGTTATTATTATGAAGAGATTTTAAATTTTGACAAATACTTTTTCACCTTCTATTGAAATGATCATATGATTTATGTCCTTGATTCTGTTAGCATGATATATCACGTTTATTGATTTGTGTATATTAAATCATCTTTGCATCCCTAGGATGAATCCCACTTAATCATGGTGGGTGATCTTTTAAAAGTGTTAGTATATTCAGTTTGGAAGTATTTTGTTGAGGATTTTTATATCTATGTTCATCAGGGATACTGACCTGTAGTTTTCATTTTTGTTGTTGTTGAGTCCTTGTCTGGTTTTGGTATCAGGGTAATGCTGGCCTCATAGAGTGAGTTTGAAAGTATTCCCTCCTCTTCAATTTTTTGGAATAGTTTGAATAGAATTGGTAATAGTTCTTTAAATGTTTGGTAGAATTTAGCAGTGAAGTCATCATGTGCTTGGCTTTTCTTTGATGGAAGACTTTTTATTACCGCTTCCATCTTGTTACTTTTTATTAATATCTTCAAGTTTTCTATTTCTTAGTGGTTCAATTTTGATAGGTTGTATGTGTCCAGGAATTATCCATTTGTTCTAGGTTTTCCAATTTTTTGGCATATTGTTACTTATGATAGTCTCTAATGACCTTTTGTATTCCTGTGGTATCATTTATGTCTCCTTTTTCGTTTCTGATTTTATTTTTTTGAATCTTCTTTTTTTCTTAGTCTAGCTAAAGGTTTGGCAATTTTGTTTATCTTTTCAAAAAACCAACTTTTTATTTTGTTTATCGTTTGTATTTTTTTGTCTCAATTTCATTTATTTCTGCTCTAATCTTTATTATAATACTTCTTTTCTTCTACCAATTTTGGGTTTGTTTTGTTCTTGCTTTACTAGCCCCATGAGGCGAATCATTAGATTGTTTTCTTAAATCATTCCACTATTTTGATGTAGGTGTTGCTACAAATGTCCCTCTTAGTACTTCTTTTTCTGTATCTCATAGATTTTGGTATATTGTATATCAATTTTTATTTGTTTCAAGAAATCTTTAAATCTTTAAATTTTCTTCTTAATTTCTTCATGACCTATCGATCATACGGGAGCATGTTGTTTAATTTTCATTTGTGTTTGTAGATTTTCCAAAGTGCCTCTCATTAATTTGTAGTTTTATTCAATTGTGGTCAGAAAAATATGAGTATGATTTTGACTTTTTTTGAATTTGTTAAGACTTCTTTTGTGGTCTAACATATGGTCTATCCTGGAGAATATTCCACGTGCTGATGAGAAGAATGCATATTCTACAGCAGTTGAATGAAATGTTCTGTAAATGTCAGTTAGATCCATTAGGTCTAGAGTGTAGTTTAACTCTACCATTTCTTTATTGTTTTCCTATATGGATGATCTGTCCATTACTGAGAGAGGGGTTTTGAAGACCCCTACTATTATTGTATTGTAATCTATCTCTCTCTTTAGATCTATCAATGTTGCTTAATATATTTGGATACTCCAATGGTGGGTGCATATTTATTTACAATTCGTATATCCTATTGGCGAATTGACCCCTTTCTAAGTCACCTTCTTTGTTTCTTTTTATAGTCTTTAACTTAAATGTCTATTTCATCTGATATATGTATAGCTACTTCTGCTCTTTTTTGGCTTTCATTTGCCTGGAATATCTTTTTCCATCCCTTCACTTTCATTCTAAGTGTGTCTTTATAAGGGAAGTGAGTTTCTTATAAGTAGCATATAGTTGATTTTTTTAAAAAATCCATTCAGCACTCTGTATCTTTTAGTTTAGAGAGGTTAGTCCACTTACATTCAGTGTTATTACTAATAGATAATGATTTACTGCTATCTCATCCTTTCTGACTGTCTTCCTTTGTGGTTAAGTGATTTTCTCTGGTAATATGTTTCAATTCATTGCTTTTTATTTTTAGTGTATGTTATAGGTTTTTGCTTTTTAGTTACCATGAGACTTACCAAAAACATCTTATAGCTATAACAAGTTATTTTAAACAGATGACAACTTAACTTTGATTAAAGAGAAGAAACAAACCACAGAAAAACTAAAAAACCCCACACTTTAACTCCATCTCCCTCCCCCACTTTTTTTCTTGTAATTTGCATTTATTTATATTTTCTTTCTTCTTCATTATTTTATTTTTTCCTCTGACTATATTTTCCAATAACCTGTCCTTAAGCTCACTGATTATTTCTTCTGTGTCATCCATTCTGTTGTTGAGACCCTCTAATGCATTTTTGAGTTCAACAAATGTATTTCTTTTTCTTTTTTTTTTGAGACAGAGTCTCGCTTTGTTGCCCAGGCTAGAGTGAGTGCTGTGGCGTCAGCCTAGCTCACAGCAACCTCAGACTCCTGGGCTCAAGCAATCCTGCTGCCTCAGCCTCCCAAGTAGCTGGGACTACAGGCATGCGCCACCGTGCCCGGCTAATTTTTTCTATATATATTAGTTGGCCAATTAGTTTCTTTCTATTTATAGTAGAGATGGGATCTCACTCTTGCTCAGGTTGGTTTCGAACTCCTGACCTTGAGCAATCCGCCCGCCTCAGCCTCCCAGAGTGCTAGGATTACAGGCGTGAGCCACCACGCCCGGCCAACAAATGTATTTCATTTCCCAGTTCCAGGATTTCTGTTTGATATTTTAATTATTTTAATCTTTTTCTTAAATTTCTCTGACAAATTTCTCAATTTCTTTCTTATGCTATCTTGGAGTTAGTTGAGTTTTCTTAGAACTGCTATTTTGAATTCTTGATTTGAGAGCTCACACATTGCTCATTAGTGTCAATCACTGACTTGCTTCGTCCATTTGGGGAGATCATAGTTTCCTGGTTGCTATTGCTTCAGGTGTGGATGTATGCCTCTACCTCCTCATTGAAGAGCTAGTTTTTTCTTTTAGTCTTCACTGTCTTTTTTAGTCTTTCTCGGGTATATTTGCTTAGAGTTTCTTTGCAGTTAGTTGCCTGTGATTCCCCTAAATCCTAGATCACTGCCTCATTTTCAGCACTAGATGGCACCTTAAGCCCAGATTTGCCTCATCTTGGGCAAACATTGGAGCACTGCCTATCCTGGAATGGGGCGGGGAGGTCCCAAAGGGGATATCCAGCTGTGTGGGAAAGCTGACCTGTGAACTATGCCTCCTACAGTATAGTGCTACTGACCAGCCACTCTGATTTGGCATCTCCTTTGACTGAGATAAAAAGCAGAGTTTTGCAGGCTGGGGTTTGTAGTCCCACCTATCCTCTTTGTCTTTAGCTGGCTTTTTCTCTTTTCAGGTATTTGTGATGCTTCCTGTGGGTTGAGGCAGGAGCAGTTTTCCTACAGTGGAACCCAGTATGGTGGGGAAGCTGGCTTTCTGCCTCAATTTCACTTTTTTCCAGTGTAGAAACTATTAGACTGGGAGGAATTTTCCGCACATTGTGCCTGGCAGACTGTGGGAGAAGCATCACAGAATAAAGTTACCTTTATTGGCTTCTCAGAATTTTTCACTTCTGTCTGGCACCAGGAATTATCTCAGCTTCTGATTTGTATTCTGGGATATTGCTGGTGATAATCTTGGCACTGGATATTTGTTTTTAATTTTCTGTGGGAAAGGTGAAGCCAGATTGCTTCTACTCTCCATTTTGGTGATGTCTATAATTGCCTTTTTTTTTTTTCTTTTACTGATCTCTGTGGCTTCCTTACAGTAACTCTTTTAAAACATTTTCACTGTTCCTGAGCCCTCACTCCTCTGACTCTCTACAGATAATTTACCTCCTGTACTTTTTAACAAACTTGAAGTCATCTTGATGAGTCCTTGAGCCTTCCCTCCTTCAAAATTTCGTTTTTAGTAGTTCTGGTTTTCAACTATCTCTCATCCCTTTTATCCCAGAGGACTAGATTGCCTTTCAGATGTCTTTTTTTTTCTTTTTTTTTTTGAGACAGAGTCTCACTCTGTTGCCCAGGCTAGAGTGCTGTGGCTTTAGCCTAGCTCACAGCAACTTCAAACTCCTGGGCTTAAGCAATCCTCCTGCCTCAGCCTCCCAAGTAGCTGGGACTACAGGCATGCACCACCACGCCCAGCTAATTTTTTCTATATATTTTTAGTTGGCCAATTAATTTCTTTCTATTTGTAGTAGAGTCAGGTTCTCGCTCTTGCTCAGGCTGGTTTCCAACTCCTGACCTTGAGCTATCCTCCCGCCTTGGCCTCCCAGAGCCTTTCAGATATTTTAAGATTAATTTTTCAGCCTTCTTTTCATCTCCTCTAAGATATACTTCTACTTTTTCTTTCTGCTCTTTTTCATCTTTAATATTTTCTTCTCTGGCTTTTCTTTTTTCTATGAATATGCTTAGGTCTTTCCAAAGAGATTCTTCCTTTTTACTCTACTTCTCAAGCTAGTATCCTACTTCTCTTTTTACTGAAAACTTATCAAGAATAATTTATGCTTGCTTCTTCCATTTCCCAGTTGCAAACTAAATCTTTTTGTCATCACTCTACTGAAACTTTTCTATTAAGTACCAATTAATCATAAACTCTCTTGGCCATTTATTCATTTCTTATCTTCCATGACCTCTCTGTGTCACTGGACAGTACCCTTCTCTCTCCTAATTCTTTCTTCTCTGGCTACTGTGGAATTGTTCTCTCCTGGATGTTTTCATCCTCCTGCATCTTTGATTACTCCTTCTTTCCTTTCTTACAAGTATGTTTTCTTATTCCACTTACTAGATATAAGTGTTTCTAAGATTTTTGCCCGTGTTTCTCTTCTTTTTTTAATCTACATTCTTGGTGATCTTATCCTTTCTCACTGCTTTCATTGTCATTTCTGTTCAACTCTGAGTGTATATATTTTTTCCATATTTTTCTCTTGATATCTTATCCTATGTTTAAGGTCCAAAGTTAACTTACCATCTTCTGAAAAATCATCCCATCTCTTCACTTTTAAGTCTCCCTGTGACTCACCAAAGTCATCCATGGATCCTTCCTCTTAATCACCTTTCATTAGGACTATGCAGTAAGTTCTCCCTCTTTTCCCATTCATCCTACACACTTTTACCAGATTGTCTCCTAATGCATAGTTCTTAGCAGAACTCAGAAACTTTCAGTTGTTTCTTACTGAATAAAAGTTGAACTCCTTAGTCTAGTGTTAAAACTATTCTGTAGTTATTTCTCAAAATATATTTTAGGATTACCTACATTAGAATCACCTGATTTCCTAAAAAAAACACAAAATCACGTGAGATACATGACATACTGGGTACCATTCTAGAATTTTAAGGGTCTCTTCTGGCTTAGGAATTTGCATTTTTATCCAGTCTTTATATGATTCTAAAGTTTGTTAACTTCTGCTGTATGACCTCCCTTTGGTTGTTATACATGACATCACTCAGTTTCACAGAATCAACATTTCTGTCACATTGAAGTCATTTTATCATTTTATCAAGTCACTTGTCATTTTATCATTTTGACCTGATTGTATACCATGCTTTCTAATGTGCCTGCTCTAGCTGTTTCCTCTATATGAAATACCCTCCCTTCTAGTCTCTTCTATCTATCAAGATTCATTTCACATATTTCATCCTATTTAAACATTTCTTGACCTGAGCTGGAAGTGAGTTTCTCTTCCTCTGAGCATGATTATGCTTTTTTATGGGACTTTTACCACAATCAGTTGCTTATAAATAATCCTTTCTTACTATAAGACTGTAAACTTCTTGAGTTCTATTACTGCGTCAGGTATGCATTTTTAGATTTCCATAGGTATATACACATAATCTTTGAGGCCTAAAACATAGATGATATTAGATTTTCAATAACTGTTGTTTAAATAATAGACTAATTGGCAATTGATCAATGTATCAAATAGGTAGATGGGTATACATGATAATCTTATTCTACCTCATAGAATCTTATTCATTTTTTCTGCAGTTAAAATAGAAAAATATCGGGAATTGCTTGCTGTTGAGAAAGAGTTGAAGGGTTTGTACTTTTGGGAAACTCATGAAGACTTACCATAAACAGTTAAGACTGAAAATGCTAACTCCTCTATCTGTCTCACACATAGAAGTGAAATAAGAATTTCCCAACTATATTCCCAGCCCCAAAGTACTAGTCAATGACTGAATATCTAAAGACCTTCCACATTCCCATTTTATTTATTTATTTTTTATTTAAATAGATTCAGGAGGGGATACAAGTGGGGTTTTTTTTTACATGGATGAATTGCATAGTGGAGAAGTCTAGGCTTTTCATATACCCATTACCTTAATACTGTGCATTGTATGCAATAGGTAATTTTTCATTTCACACACTGCCCTCCCATGCTCCCGCTTCTTAGTCTCCAATGTCCATTAAGTCACTCTGTATGACCATGCATACTCTTGTGTAGCTCCCACTTAAAAGTGAGAAATACACTATTTGGGTTTTTGTTCCTCCATTACTTCAGCTAGAATAATGGCCTCCAGTTCCATCCAAGTTGCTCCAAAAGGCCTTATTTCATTCTTTTTGATGGCTGAGTAGTATTCCATGGTATACACACATACACATACACATACACATATCTGTATGCCATATTTTCTTTATTCACTCATAAATTGGTAGACATTTAGGTTGGTTCCATATCATCACAATTGTGAATTGTTTGTGATAAACATACAGGTGCAAGTGTCTTTTTTATAAAATGGCTTCTTTTCCTCGAGGTAGATACCCAGTAGTGGGATTGCTAGATCAAATGGTAGATCTACTTTTATTTCTTTGAGAAATCTCCATTCTGTTTCCAATAGAGGTTTTACTAATTTATTTACCACAGTATACAAGCATTCCCTTTTCATCACATCTCTGTACCAGCATCTATTGTTTTCTGACTTTTAATAATGGTCATTCTGACAGGAGTAAGGTGGTATCTCATGGTTTTAATTTTCATTTTCCTGATGATTGAGCATTTTTTCATATGTTCATTGGCTATTTGTGTATATTCTTTGGAAAAAAATCCTGTTTATGTTTTCTGCCTGCTTTTTAGTGGGGTTATTTGTTTTTCTCTTGCTGATTTGTTTGAGTTCCTCATAGACTCTGGGTGTTAGGCATCTATCAGATGTATAGCTTGCAAATATATTCTCCCATTCTGTAGGTTGTCTATTCTCTCTGTTTGATTATATCATTTGCTGTGCAAAAGCTTTTTAGTTTAACCAAGGCCCATTTATTTATTTTTATTTTTTTATATTTGCTTTTGGAATCTTAGCCATCAATTTTTTACCTAGACCAATGTCGAGGATAGTTTTTTTCTAGTATTTCTTCTAATATTTTTATGGTTTCAGGTCTTACATTTAAGTATTTAATCTATCTCAAAGTTAATTTTGATATAAGGGGCCGGGCGCGGTGGCTCACACCTGTAATCCTAGCTCTCTGGGAGGCCGAGGTGGGCGGATCATTTGAGCTCAGGAGTTCGAGACCAGCCTGAGCAAGAGCGAGACCCCATCTCTACTATAAATAGAAAGAAATTAATTGGCCAACTAATATATATAGAAAAAATTAGCCGGGCATGGTGGCACATGCCTGTAGTCCCAGCTACTTGGGAGGCTGAGGCAGCAGGATTGCTTGAGCCCAGGAGTTTGAGGTTGCTGTGAGCTAGGCTGACGCCACGGCACTCACTCTAGCCTGGGCAATAAAGTGAGACTCTGTCTCA